>PVHP010002344.1:0-90795 GCA_004024765.1 Zapus hudsonius
TCCCCTGCCCTCCCAGAAGCCTATTCTTTATCGTCATCCACAGTACTGATTACATTATACACCAATTAACTGTTTGTCCATCCTTTCCTTTCCGCCCCCCTCCAGTGACTGGCTTGCCAGCTTGAAGTCTCCTGCTCGGGCATAAAGCCTGGCTTCTAGTAGACCTCAATGCAGGCTTGTTAAATGAAATACTGAATGAGTCAATGACAGAGGAAGGAGCGTGGAGAGGAAAAAGAAAAGAAGGCTGCCTAGAAAAGTTCAGTGTTTTCACACAGGCAGACCTGTGTCTATTTCAAAGCTTACAGTTCACACAAAAGGAAAAAAGCCAGCAGAGGCTAGGATGCTTAGAAACAAAGCTGCTTCCTGCTCCTGACATTTGACAATGGTTGTTCTGTTTTGTCTTACTACTTGGGCATAATCTTCTTTGCCCATGGGAAAGTGGGGGTCTCCTGGAGAGGTCTGTTTAGTTATTCCAGCTGAAGGATGCAGGGGCTGGCAGGGGCATTCTGGATAACCCCCCTTCTCAACCCACATCCATACCAGGTGGAAGCAACCCCAGAGCTCAAGTATTCTTGGCATTACTGTTGTTCAAAGGAATGAGGTCACTGTCATCAATGAAGTCACCACTGAATGATTCATCTGACATCAGTTCCTCACTTGGAGTGACATCCCCAGAGCTTCTCCCAGCAGTCCAGAACCCAAGGTCCCCTCCCTGCAAGATGAGCTCACACTTGTGAGAAGGGGAGTGTGTGACACTGCTAACTTGTGGAGCTTGGACCAAATTCAGCTTTCCTGGCATAGTTTTTTTTTTAACTTCTCCCACAGATCCTCCTTTCAGAATTCTTTTGCAAAGAATGGGCAAACCCTATTTCTTCCCCTTTAAGAGAAAGTAGCAAAGGCTGGAAACCTCTCGGAGGCCCCCTAGAACAGTACAGGCTCTTGCTAGTGCTTCTGACTACCCACCAGAACTAGATGCTAAGAGACTATTGCTGAAGACACCACACTCATCAGCTGCAGGACCCCGAGACGTCAAGCTGGAAGCCTCCTCCCTGATGGGTAGCTGTCCTAGTATTGGAAAGGGCTATGTATGCAGGCTGCTGGGCAAGGGAAGAAAAGTCAACAGCAACAACATACACAGAAAAAAGCTGGCTACTTCTTGTATAATTCATATCCCCCTACCCCATGACCTGGTCCAGCAATCCCACTGAGGAGGGCCCCTAGCAGGTTGGGGACAGGGAGGAGGGAATTGGGGGTGCCACCACAAGACTTGCTCATACCATGTGTCTAATTATTAACAAAAATAAGTAATAAAAATGACCTGGGTTTAATTTCCCCAGTACAAAAAATATGACATCAAAATAGCAGAGGGACCAGTTGGAGAAAGAGGAGGTTCAGTGGAAGAGGGACGAGGGAAGGGACAAAAGAAGCTGGAGGTTATTGTGATCCAAGTACATTATGTACATGGGCCTGAAGAGACGGCACAGGTTCAATGCCCCAGGACCCATGTAAAGCCTGATGCACAAAGTGGCACATGGGTCTGGAGTTTGTTTGCAGTGGCAGGCAGCTTTTACTCACTCTTTCTCTGTCTTTTTAAAATGTATTTACTTATGAGAGAAAGAGAATGAGGTAGATAGTGACAGTGAGAATGGGCAGGCCAGGGCCTCCAGCCACTAAATGAACTCCAGACACATATGCCACTTTGTGCGTCTGGCTTTACGTGGGTCCTGGGGTATTGAACCTGAACCTCAGGCCTTGCAAGTAAGCATCCATAACTGCTGAGCCATCTATCTCTCCAGCCTTCTTTTTCTCTCAAATAAATAAAACATTTTTGAAAATATGTACATGTATGAAAACTATCATTTAACGGAGACCTGACTTCAAGATACTGCATGCTTTTTTTTAGCCTTGCGCTTCTTATGAAGTATCTTCCAGATTCATTGCAGACTTGCTTAAGCACTTAGTGCAAGTACCTATACTCAGAAGCAGTAGCCAGGGTCTGGAGAGATTAGGTGAATTCACCAGGAGTTTCCAAGAATCCTCCAAGTCTTCCGCGCAGGGTGGGAACCAGGTTCAGGCTTTGAGGACTGGGACATGGGGCTTGTGAAATGAGGACGTCCCAGCAAGCATTCCGGCAAAAGTGCCGCACAAGTCCTGGAAGCCTTTGCATATGACCACTTCATCATCCTCAGGTACAACCCGAGTGTGCAAGCCTTTCAAAGCAACGTTTTAGACGCTGTGAATCTACGAGAGGAAGCAATTCCCCCCTGCAGCAGGCTGGGCAGGGTGCGGTGTCCGCCTTCACCCGAGGAGGGCCCGCTGATCAAAGCCTTAGCCGAGAACTGGCCCTGGCCTCCCAGGCCCAGGCTGAGAGCAGGACCAAACCCCCAAAAGGTGGCCTCGGACACGGTCACCTCCGGGGGGAGCGCAGGTACAGTCTGGAGCCTGGAGCCCACGGGGTCCCTGGGGTGGCTGTGCGCTAAGCCGCATCTCCCTGAGTCACCGACTTCAGCCAGGGCTGCGAAAGGCGTGGGGTGACGTTGTGGGAAACCCAGCGGTTCGCCAGGCGTCCCTGCTTTTCCAGCTCGGGACCCACCTGCCCACCAGCCTGGGCCTCTCCGCGCGCCTCAAGGGTGATCTTTCCCCCGCCCTCTCGGCCTTTCTTTCTCCCAGATCTCCAGCGGCCTGGGGCGCTGGCCGGCGACAGGACTGCTCCCGCTTCGGGCAGAATTTACACCCAGACTGCCGATTGCATCATCGGAGAGGCCGTCGTGGCTCCCGGGGGGCCTCCGCGTCGTCTCCGGGCCCCGCGGCCTGTAGGCGTTTCCGGGCGCTGCCGGCACTTTCGCGAGGAGCCCTGGGCTCGTCCCTCCGTCCCTCCTCCTCCTCCTGGGGCGCGGGGCGGGGCGGGGGCGCGGGGCGGGGCGCAGGGCCGCCGGCCCCTCCCCTCGCCGCCCTCCCCAAAGTTGCCGCGTCCCCGGGCCGAGCGTCTTCGGATCCGGCGGATCCTCGGGGGAGGCCGGGCCGGGGCGCGGGGGCGGAGACCGGGGCCGCCCGCCTCTCCATCCGCTGCATGGGGCCGGGGGTTCGGCGGCGGACCCCCCAGGCGGGCTGGGGCTGAGCCCGGGGCCGGGGCGGGGGCTCCGGGGGGACCATGCCCCGAGGCCGGCCGGCCGCAGCATGGCTCACGGGCCCGGCGCGCTGATGCTCAAGTGCGTGGTGGTGGGCGACGGGGCGGTGGGCAAGACGTGCCTGCTCATGAGCTACGCCAACGACGCCTTCCCCGAGGAGTACGTGCCCACCGTCTTCGACCACTACGCGGGTAGGCCGGCCGCTCCCGCCCCGAACTTTGGAGCAACTTTGGCGGAGACCCCCTCCAGCGGGCGCCCCACCCCTCCTCCTTCGCCCCCAGCCCCCCGGGTGCCCTCCCTGACCTTCCCACCGGCCTCCTTCCACCCAACCCCGCAGGACACCTTTGGGGTCAGCAGGCGAGACGTGGCTTAGGGACTCAGGAGAAAGGGGGCGGCACCTGGGGGCCACGTTCCGTGGGAAGCAGATCCCTTGACAGGGGTGGGGGGCTCTCCTGGAGAGCGCCCACCAATGTCCCGCGGGGCCAGGACAGGAAGGTCCTGGTGGGGGTGGAGAAATGCCTTGAGCCCAGGTCATCGCGAGCTTCTCTCCCCGCCCCCACTCTGTCCTTGCAGTCAGCGTCACCGTAGGGGGCAAGCAGTACCTCCTGGGACTCTACGACACAGCCGGACAGGTGAGTGTCTTGGCCTCTGGCTGACCCCCTACCCCCACCTTTCTCCAAATCTGTGTGGCTGTGAAGACCTTTGGAAACTGTGGTGTCTGGTGGGAGGGTGTCTTCTAGGGGCTTCTTCAGGATCAGTTTTTGTTGTTGTTTTTCTTTTCTCCAGTCAGCAAATTAAGAGAAACAAACCAAAAAAAATAAACGCACACGAGCCCACCCGTGTGAACCCCTGGGACGTGAAAGTTTTTGCCTGTGTGGGTTGTCCTGTGTGTGTGGGTCCCAACTCCTGTTGCAAAGTGGTGGTGGCCAATGGTGAAGCGCCCTTATTTTTAGTTGCAGATGACCAGGTCTCCCCCTCACAGCCTCTGTCTGGTCCCTCATTGGTGAGTAGGCTGCCTGCCCGAGGAGCCTGATTGGTCGGAAATGGCATCATCTAACATGATGGGAAGGCATTTGGTCCTGGTTATGTTTATTACAACATCATTGCTCTCTGGGACTACAGTCCCTGAAAACGTAATTTGTGGTGTTACCAGAGGACCACAGGGGAAAAGAGAAACAACAGCCACTCCCTGGGGTGGGTATGGGGGTGGGTAGGGTTAGGAGTTCAGCAGAAATCCTGGGGGAAGGGCTTCTTTCCCCTTGGAGGGCCAGGGGACTTGGGGTTTTCTGTAGATTGTTGTGCTGCAAGAAGGGAGCATTTCTTCCTGCAGCCTCGCCAGGGTTTGCAAATCAGAAGCTGCCAGGCCGGCTCCTCAAGGATTAGGGCCCACTTCACTCTGGAGCTGAGGGGATTTTGTGTGTGGTGAAGTTTTGCAGAAGCCAGCTCTGCGATTTGACCTGAAGTTTCCGGAAGAAGTTTCTGTGTGTCATGTAGACTTGTCTCTGAGGACATGTGAGCTGCCGAAAGGCTTAGAATGGCTTTGGGGTACTCTGGTCACTGAGTTTCTTTATTTGTAAGAAGGAGTTTAGGAAAAAGACACTTCCTTCCACAGATCCTCCATCCTCCTCTGCCAGATGCCTTGTGCCGAGTGTGGTTCATATTTGGAGCTCAGCAAAGGTGATGTCCATCCTTGTGGCTTGTCTAAGTTGGCCTCTCAGAGCTGCGCTGCTAGAAGTTCTCTTGATTCCTAAACGGTTAAGTCAGACAGTTCAGGGGGGCAGAGGCCGCCCCCCTTTCACCACACTGACCTAGACCCTTGCAGGCACCTCTCAGCGCGCAGGGTCTCTTGGTTCCTCTCTGTCGTTCACTCAAGTAGTGCAGCTGATGAATAAGAGATTGACATTCCTTGAAAACAGGGAAGTTTTTATTTTATTGTCTCTAGCTTTAACTTCTCACACTACCTCGTTTTATCTCCTGTACTTGTCAATAGGATCCATTTTTGAGCACACACCATATTCAGCAGGGCGTGTGGGCGCCAGAACTATTTACCTCCCACACCACCTATGACCAGGTTGCAGAGCATCCTGAGTCTGAATCTGCTCGCTTGAGGTCATAGGATGCCCACGGGGTGGTCAGAATGTACACACATACCTACAGGTCTCAACAGGGTAACAGGGTTGTATGCCACCCCTACAGACCCAGAGAACTCAAGTTCCAAAGAAGCTTGCCAAACTGAACCCGCTCATGAAACCAGGGCTTTCCGATGGTCATCACAATTCTAGTCAAGCAGAAGCAACCAAAGTATTGAATTGCACTATCTTTACCAGTCGTGGTGCGCATACGCCGTTGGTCCAGATGTTAGGCCCCCATGGTGTTTCTCCAAGTCGCCAAGACTTAGATTTTGTGTCACAGTTGGTGATAATTCATCTCGTTACTAAGCAAACTTAGCCATACTAAGCCCCAGTGACAAGGGTCTGTTGTGCATTTCGTTCTATGCGAGGCATCTGGAGGGAAGTGAGAAACAAACACTGAAGATAGGGTCTCATGTCAAAGAGTTCTGAGCTGGTCCTTGTAACCCCGTTCCTCTGTGAATGGGCATCGGGTTCCTCTCAGTGAAAACAGTGGTGTATCACACCCACCCACGGGCTTTGGGACTCAAAAATCTTGGGTTCGTATCCCCACCTTGCTTGCAGATGTTTCTAGCTATAAGCTATCTATCTACCTTCTTCATACATAATAAAAGTGTGAATTATTAGGAGTCACCCTGAAGACTTGTAGGCTGCCTTAAATTCCTTAACTTAGGTAAAAGCAGCTGATACACTGCTCTTCATATGTAGAAGGCATGTGAAAGATTTTACAAGCAATTACTGTGCTCCACTTTTTGGGGGTGAATTGCAGGTGAAAGGACAATTATGACTAGGGTTGATCATTCCACAAGAAGTGTGCAAACAGCTTTCATTTGTGTCAAAGAAATAGCTGAGAGCTTTGAGTAGAACTTGAGAAGCAAGGGGCATGTGTAGGCTTTGCTTGATCTTCATTTTTAATAACAATAATAATAGTAATATATGTTTTTTTGAGATAGGGTCTCTATCTAGCCCAAGCTGACCTGGAATTCACTGTAGTCTCAGGGTGGCTTCGAACTCACGGCAAGCCTCCTACCTGTGTCTCTGGAGTGCTGGGATTAGAGGTGCATGCCACCATGCCCAGCCTTGATTTTTTTCCCCAGAGAAGATGGGATGAGGAGGAAGCTCACAGCACTGGTAAGCACTTGGTTTCGCTCATGCATGTGGGTCTCACCCCACTCATTTTAACAGCAGCAGCAACGGCTACGAGGAAAGAGAGAATGAGAGTGTGATGGACATTAGTCCCCGTCCTGTGCTTTGCCCGGGACTGTCTCCAGCTCACTCGTTAGCACTGCTGCCAAAGGGAAGCCCTCTTGGCTGAGCCTTAGGGTGGTCCAAGGGCCATTTTGCCTGCTGATCACTTTGCATTGGAAGGTGACAAAAGTGACTTCTTTCTTGCTAGGGGCCTCACAGGCCCTTTTCTGTCTGTGTGCCGGTGCAGCTTCTTTCCTGCCTGGCTTTCAGGACCTTTGTATAGGCCCTGCACCAGCCTCCCTGGCCTGCTCTGGAGGGATTGCCTTGAGTGCAGGGAAGAGGAAGTAGCCATCCCTCTGCCCAGACAAGCCAGCAGGGAACTGCCTGGCCAGCTACTCTCTAGCTGCGGGATCCTGGCTGATCTCTTTATCCTTGGCAGGAAGGCCGAACTTGAAACTCTGAAGAGGGAAGCCCTGGAGCTCAGTTATCCCAGGTCCCAGAATACCCACACTCAGGGTGATATGTGTTGGGGTGAGCCTGGGATCACTAGAATTCTAGGCTTAGCCAGGCTCAGTGTGTGCAAGTTTGTATGTATACTCAGAGTGTGCTGTTGCTGTGTCTGGTGACATGAACGTACAAGTTCAGCAGCGCATATATGGAACTATAAATATCCTTTACTCCAGTGTCGCCTGGGCTGGCGTTTTCAGTGACAAGTGAGGTTTGCTTCACACTTGACACAGCCCAGCAGCTGTGGTTGCCCCAGCAGCCCTCCAAGTGCCCAGGGAGGTGCTTCCTCTTGCAAGGGAATCTCCACCAGAGGCAGCTGGCAGCAGGCCCCTCCTTCTGCATGAGGGGAGAAGGGAAGGGTGAGGGTGTTGCCAGTCCATGAAGCTCCAGCACCCGTTACGGTAGACTTTTCCCAGAGAGGAAATGGGTGGGTGGGCTCATGGAGACCAGGCATGTGAGGTGGAAAAAGGCTTCCTACTTCGAAATATGCCTGCGTCACAGTGGGTTGTGGGTCCGCACAGCCACATGCCATCCCAGAGGGCCCAAGGAGCACGTGGGAGATCCACATCCAGACACAGCCGCAACAGGTGCCACGCTGGCCTTGCGCACTCCTGGTTTCCCTTAGTAACCTTTTCAGAAGCGATTTCTATCTCCAGCCTGTACTGCGTCTCGCAGGCATGCTGCTTTCCTCCTCCACTGAGAAAGTGGACGCTCTGGCACTCCCAAGCCCTTGCTGTTTAGAATGCCCCGCCCTAGCCCCCTTGGGACTCTGGTGGTCTGGGATGTATCAGCCTAGATTATGGGTTGGCACACAGGTTTCTTGAGTTGAGGGCAGTGCCCACTGTCTCTGATTTAGCCTTAAGTTATGCCTCAGCTGTTCCCTGACCCTCAGGCCCTTTGATCTTTCTGGCTTCTCCTGAGGCCCCCTGACATTTCCACTCTTCCAGACATGCGTGAGGTAGGTGTGTGCGGAGCATGTACTGTCATTCGCTGTGTGAGCCATGCGTGCGTGGGAACTAGCAGTACTCCTCCTCTGGCTCCAGCCTCAGCCTGTGGCTTGATTGGAAAAGGTGTGGACATTGTATTAAACCTTCTGGGTTAGAAGCCTTTTGAAGAAGTGGGCTTTTGTGGTTTTGTTGTGGAATTTGGAGTTTCAGGAGACATAAAGTAGCTCTCAGCGGGGTGTCAGGGCATGTGTGTTAGCAGCAGTGGGTACTAGAGAGAAGCCCCAGACATAGGTGCAGTGCTGCAGACGAGGATCAGGAGGCAGCTGCAGCAGAGCCCTGCAGAGGCCAGACACGTAGCTTTTAAAGCCTCAAATTTATGTCCAGGATAGGCTGGGTTTCCTTTCCCCAGCAGGCTTGGTTTGGGCCCTATTTGGCCAGCCTCAGCCAGGGAGTGGCTTTCTTTGCCCTCCGCAGTGTGCTGTTCCTCTTTTGTGCCCGGTACATGTCCCTGGCACAGCTGGAGGCGTGCCTGGGGGTTGGGGGAGCAGCTGAGCCAGCCCTCCACACTCCCCGATAGAGCGAGCGCCTCTGAGCTCCATGAAGACAGAGCATGGCTCCGTGTCCTTCCACCTCACCCCAGCGCCTAAATGAGTTCATCCTCATTGGCTGTTGATGCATTCTGGTGAAGGATAACAGAGGCTAAGTGATAGACAGAAAAGCCTGCTGATCCAGGGACCAGGAATCAAGCCATCGCCTTTGTCCCTGCACAGGGTCAGCGGGCTTTGTAGCTCCTTTCCTGCGACCGCCCTGGTCTTCAGAGCCAAGGGCAGCTAGGCAATAGAAAGATGGTCTGGATCCCATAGATGAGCACTGAGTCTTGTCAGTACCCCTTTGCAGTTGAGACCTTGGGCCAGCGGCTCCTCCCACAAGCCTTTCCCTCCTGTGAGATGGTTTCCATCTTGTGGGGGAGAGGCTGTAAGGATTGGAGATTATGTCCCTGGCTGCCCACCAGCCTTGGGGGCTCCACACTACCTCTGTTGTAGTGATGCTAATTTGGCGTCTGCTCTCTATCCCATCCTTCTGTAGAAGAAAGAGGGGGGTGTGAGCTGGGAAGCTCAGGTAGGCTGGAGAGATGTCTTGGTGGTTAAGGCAAAGCAGAAGAACCTAAGTTCAATTCCCCAGTACCCACATAAAGCCAGATGTACAAGGTGGCCCATGTGTCTGGAGTTCGTTCACAGTGGCTGGAGGCTCTGATGCGCCCATTCTCTCTCACTGTCAGCCTCTTTCTCTCTTTCAAATAAATAAATAATTTAAAAAATTTATTTAGAAAGTAAAAAAGTGGCAGGATCCTGGTCCAGAGGAGGTGGCGGTGTGGGGTGAGGAGCTGAGTGGTAGATCTAGGCCTTCAGGGAAAGGTGGGAGGCAGGTGAGCAGTGGCTCCCCAGGGGCCCCTGTTGGGCTGCTGGGGTTCAGCTCTGGCTCCCTAAGTATACTACAGTGGGATTATATCAGTGCTACCAGCTCCCACAGGAGGGGTTTCCTCACTCCTGGGAGGGGTGGTGTGGCTTAGTGCTCAGCTGTCCCTTCCATGTCCCTGCCGCCATCAACTGCTGAGCACAGTAGCTCCTCTTGTCTGCCACCGTGAAAACTTGGGAAGCATGCTTGTGCAGGTGTGGACGAGAGCTCATGTTTGCTTGGGTGGGGAGTCACGTGGGGAGGCCAGCCATAGGAGGTGTCCCTGCCATCAAATTGTGGCGTTTTTCACTCTGGCTGACAACGTAGTAATTAGGGAGATAGCAGTAACACAGTGCGCACTGTGGCTTCTTGATTTTCATAGAGAAGTTAGTGGGGGAGCGGCTTTATTGTTGCTGATTCTTTCTGGGTGACTGGTAGGAGAATGAGCCAGAGGTCCCTTCAGATCCCAGACTAACAAGTCCATCTGGGCTCATGGTGGACTTACGAATGATACATTTACCACTGAATGATGCTTTCACAGTGAAAAGCCTGTGGTCTTCCTGGGGTCTTCCCTGCTCTGGGAATCATGCAAGCCAGTAGAGTTTGGCTTATTTTATAGGATGAAAGAGGTTAAATGAGTTACACCAGGTCACACAGTTGGTCAAAGTCAAGGCCAAGTTTCCAGGGCAGGCCTCTGGACTCCAAGTCGTGAGTGCTGTCTGTTAGCTGGCACAAAATCATCTTGCCCGTAGCAAGATGTCCTAGTATACAGGCTTTGTTATTGACTATTTCATGCAAAAAGTACATTCCAAGCACATCACTTTCTACATAGAAGAGTTGGTGGAATTTTTTTCTAGGGGTGGACTGTGTAGGGGCGTGGCTCTTGTAAATTAAGGCTTGTTTTGTCAGTTTGTCCATAAATCACACTTTCTGACAAGGAGCATGCCTGGAGTGCTGTTCTGGTCGCAGGCACTGCAAGTGGGAGAAGCTTGGCGCCATTTGCCTCTGAGCGTGGCCGCATGGCCTGTGTTAGTGAATGTTCCTCAGGCCTAAAGGACAGCGCCTCTCCCTGCCCCTTCTGCTTCCTGTTCCTCTTCTGCCCACTGGTCTTGACCTGGTGTCAGCTCACTGCCCTACGAGGGTTCCCCAGGCTCCCATTTCTCCTTTTAAAAGTGTTCTTATTCAGGGAAAGCTGTCTCTTCAACACCGTGCCTGCAGCTGGGCACGGAGCCCAGGGGTAGAGCATTTGCCCCGTGTGTGCAAGGCCCTGGGCTCCAACACCGAGAAAGAAAACCCAAAGGCCTGTGTGTTCTTTCCCCTGAACATTCCCAGAGTGTACCCCAGCCCTTGGCCATGGGTCCCCAAGTCCTCCAGCCTGGGCTGCTCCCCATAGTGTTTGTCAGCCAGCAGGCATATCCTGAGCACCAAATCTGGGCTGGACTTGGCTTGCGAGGGGTTGGGGGGGGAAGGCAGAGGTTACAAGATAGGTCAGGCATAGGCCCAGGAGTTCCAGAGAGGTTGGGGCAATATGAGGGGTGGGGTGCTGAGGAGGCCAGGGTCTCCTCTTCCAGAAGATGAATTCTTACTAATAGCTAAATTGAGGAAGAGGCCACAGTTGGATTCCCACGTGTACTGGCTGCTCGGCAGTGCTGCTTCTCCAAGTGGTCCCCTGGCCAGCAAGGAGGGTCTGAGAACTGCTCCATCCTGATCTCCTGAGTGAAGAGCCCCAAGGAAGCTCTCTTATTCCAGAACTGTGCAGCCAAATGTCGGTCACTACCAGCAATCTGCCTGCTCTCAGCTGCCGCCACAAAGTCTTGAGAGCACAGGGAACGTGTCCACTTGGTTCCTAACCCTTCAGGCCTACCAAACATCCCCCGATCTCCTTCCTTATTCTTAAAACATGTCAGGATTCTCGGTGGGATAAACTGATCATCTCAGCTTCCTTGTGGACCTGGGACCAAGGCACAATAATGAGGAAACAAAGGCAGGATGCCCGGAGGCACCTCGGGCTCCGTGAGTGTGCTATCTGCCTTAGGGCTGTGCACCCAGTGGCTCTACAGGTATTCCTTGATGAGGCCTAAATGCCAAGCCATTTTCTCCTGCACACTGACTGACAGACTGCCCTGGTCTCCTCGGCTGCAGTTAGCACTTCGTGGTCTCAGACCCTGCGTCCAGCCAGGATGTCAGCTTGGTTTATGCTGCCTTAGTTCCAGGGTGACAGATGGGCCACGGCACTTCCCAGGCAGGTCACAGTGGCTGGAACACCCACCTCCTTGGCTGACCTGTATTCTGTGCACTGACCTCCTCTTCATTCTCCTGCTCCCTCCCTTTCAGATGTTTTCTTTCTTTTTCTTTTGAAAAACATGTTCCAGTTTAGAGACAGTATCCTTCAAATGGCACAAAGGTTGGGATTATGAATGACTTGGCTAAAAGTAGGTCCCCTGTAAGAGCTACCACTGAGAGAGCGTTTAATTCTGACTGTACCATTTAATTACGATTCCATTCACTCCAGCTTAATTTCAAAAGGTTGTTGTTCACTGCAGCTGGCTCACTCATTACCTAGGTGTGTCTAGGCTTTCTTGTTTCTGAAGATGACCATGGGGCCGGAAGTGGAGAGAGGACAGAGAAGGAAGGCAAGATCTTTGCTCTTTCCACCAGGGGCTTTGTGTCTTCATCCCGAAAGTGAAGGTCATTCTGAGGTGGTGGCACCCTGTAACCCCCTCCTCTTTTGAGGTTGAGCCCTCTTTTATTTTATTGTTTTTCTAATCTCTATTTTGAATAAGTATATGCATTGTATGAACAAATCCTTGTGAATGTGTCCCTGTTTCCCTCCTCTCTGTCCCCTACCCACTGGGGTCCTTCCTCAGTGCTCATACTGGATCTGTCCGTAGGTTACGGGGTATGAACTGCACTAGAGGGAGCCAGATTTTCGTTCTTTATTTTTCCTTCCTTGTGTGTTGTTGTTGAGGGCAGCAGCGTCTCTGGATATTCTCCCCCACCATGGCTCTTACATTCTTTCCGCCCCTCTTCCTCTTCTGCTCAGTTCCCTGGGTGAGTTTTGAATCTGCTTTGTTGTTGAGATCTTAAGTGTCTCTGGACCTTTGCCTTGGGTTGCGTTGGGTATCGTTGGTGTCTGTCTCCATTGACCTTTCATGGGTTATCAGACTTGCTGTGGTGATTGGTCTCCTAGTTGTCTGTTACTTTCTCGTAGGTTTCATTTGGAGCCCTCTTCTAATATGAACTAAATAAATTGCCTAAGCTTTAGTCATGTGTAGATCTTTACTTCCCAAGAAAATTGTGAGCCTCCCGAGGGGAGACTGTGGCACCTAACACTTGACATGAGGTTTGGGGGTCCCAGTGGGAACTGGTTGGATCTCACAGAGTGCATTGGCCAGGTTATTATGGAAAGAAGCATCTTTCTTCCATAAATGGCTTTCTCATTTGGAAGGGGAATCTAACCTGTCTAGGCATTATTGAAGGGGTTTAAAATCAGCTTGTAGGTGGTGGTTTTAACGCATTGCCCATGTGAGCGTCATGTGAGGCATTGTGGAGCTTATTAGAAAGGTTGCCAGGCCCATTTGCATAAAATGCCAGCTGTGGCTATGAGCTGTTCTCCAGCGTATCTGTGCCCATAGGAATACTGTCAGGTGTACCTGCAGAGTGGCCTGTGGCCGTCTGTGACAGGTATGGAGGATAGGAAGACAGTGGGAGGGCTCCACCTTGAAGGGAAGGAGGTAAACACACTTGCTGTGACCACATTGGATGGACGTCCCAACATCCTGGTAGTTGGGCACATGAAGAAAGCTACCAGCCAGGGACATCTGTGGTGTCTTCATACACATCATTCACGTACATCAAATTTTTCCCTTGTTAAAATTGACATGTAATTCACCAAGCATCTTTTAATCCCCCACAAAGAAACTGCACCACCATTAATAGTCACTCCCGCAGGCACCCACTACTTAGATGTCATGGAATTGCCTATTCTGGGCATCTCATGTAAATATGGACCCTTCTGTGTCTGTCTTCTTTCATTCAGTATGTTTTCCAGGTTCATCAGTGTTGTAGAAAGTGTCAATATTTCATTCCTTGTTGGCTGAACTTTCTCTCTTACTTCTTTTACCACTCTTCCTTCTTTGGCGATGGTTCTGGGGCCTATGTTCAGGGTGGGAGGCAGGAAGCCAAATTCTGCTGTCCTGTAACTCAGGTAGGGGGTGAGACTGCTCTCCCCACTTCTGCGAGATTCGTATTCCCTCTGTGTCTTTTCCACCCCATCCATACCACACTATCTGAATCCATCAAGCATGTGGGTATGTTAAAGACAGGTGAGGTGAGGAACAAAGACCCAAGTGCTAGTATTTTCCTTGTGTTTCAGAGCCAATGGGAAAAGAAAATGCACTCAGCTGGCCAAAATACAAGTAAAAGAAGGGACATGTCATACAAATAGGAAAGTGTAAAAACTGTCATAAAGGTGTCCTCCCAGATAGACAAGGTCTCTGCAGGGCCACCTCAACCCAGAAATGATTTTATTGGGGACAATCACAGATCCTGGGGTCTGGTGGAAGGACAGAAAGACATGAACCAGTAGTGCACGGAAGAGCAAGTAGCCAATGAAATCTCACTATGCCGAGATAAGCAAATTAAAAACTATCTTGGGCTGGAGAGATGGCTTATCATCATTTCAGGCGTTTGCCTGCAAAGGACCCAAGTTCAATTCCCCAGTGCCCATGTAAAGTCCAATGCACAAGGTGGTGCACCATGTGTCTGCAGTTCATTTGCAGTGGCTGGAGGCCCTGGCACACCCATTCTCTCTCTCTCTCTCTCTCTCTCTCTCTCTCTCTCTCTCTCTCTGTCTGCCTCTCTCTCTTAAATAAAATATTACAAAATTTTTTTTTAAAAAAAACTATCTTTTTAACCTATCAGGTGGGAATAAAATAGGAAAAATTAATACCTAGGAAAAAGCAAAGTTGGTGTTCCCCATTATCGTTGGGAGTGAAAACTGACCCAACTAGTTTGAAGGTGAATCTGGCAAAACCGCAGGCAGAGGTCCATTTCTGTGAGTTTATGCCAGTAAAGCACTCAAGGTGCGCAAAAATTTACTTACAATAGTGACGATTGATAAACACATTGTTGCATAATAACAAGGCAAGTAGTAAGTTACAGAGTGATATATATTAGAAAAGCAGCCATTAAAAATGGTGCTTTCCACAAATTTTTAAAGAAATGTGAAAAGCTAATGATGTGGAGAGTGTGAAAAGGCTGAATCAAAACTCTATATAGCAATGATTACAACTTTGAAAAATCAGCACATGTATAATATACGGGGAGAATACAAACTAGTCAAAATGGTACAAGTAATTAGCTCTAGGTGGTGATATTGAATAATTTTAAGAATTTAATTCTTTGTTCTGTTTTCCCCCAATATTTAAAAAGTCATTTTATTTATTTATTTAAACTAATATTTCTTGTAAACAGAGAGAAGAGAAAGAGAATGGGCATGTCAGGGCCTCCAGCCATTGCAAAGGAACTCCAGATTCATGTGCCACTTTGCATCTGGCTTTACCTGGGAACTGGGGAATTGAACTTGGGTCACTGGGCTTTGCAGGCAAGTGACTTAACTGCTGAGCCATCTCTCCAGCCCCCCCCAAATCATTTTGTTTTTAACAATGTTACAATGCAGATCATTTAAAGGACCTATTATGAAGAAACAAAAGTGGTCTCTCTGCTTCGCCTGTAGGAAAGACATGGCCTGCTCCCCTGTTCAACTCTCGGCTGTGTTTTTTGCTGACAAATATCCTATCTTGACTTCACACCATGATCGAGGAGGCCACAGCTCTCTCACAATACCACTTCCGGCCTAAACTCTGTTTATATCATGGACTGTGGTCCTGGCTGAGCTGTGCTTGTTTTCTCTTCATATGCCTCTTTCTTTCTGTGGGTTTGAGGATTTTCTTCTTGCTTAGTTTTCACTGCATTTCTCACTACTTTGCCTTGAGCTTGCCCTTCAGTGCAATCACAGATGTCCAGCATCCCGTCAGTTCTTCCGGAAGCACCCGCTCCAGCCCCTGCAGGTCACCTGCTGCAGGTCACCTGCTGCAGGTCACCTGCTGCACACCTGGGCTTTCCCTGCATCTTGAGTAGTTTTCCTTTTCTGCCATCTCTTAATTAAATCCTTGTGCTCGGGATCTCACATCTTCTCCCTTTAGTTCCTCACTCTGATGGAGAGTATATCTTATCAGTTTCCTGAAAAAAGATTCACTGTAGGCATCAAGTAGTTTGAAAACATTTTTTTTTGTTTCAGATTTGATTGACAGCTTGAACATTAACTGGATACGTTTTCTTCAGAATTCCAAATTCACTGTCTATTGTCTTGTAGCTTCTGGTGATGCTGTTCAGAGTCTCATGCAAATCGGATCCTTGATCTATCTACAGAAACTTGGCTCTGGAAGCATTGAGGACTTGCAGTTTCACACTCCTGAAACGTCTGGAGGCATGGCTGTA
This sequence comes from Zapus hudsonius, assembly GCA_004024765.1. Taxonomy (NCBI): domain Eukaryota; kingdom Metazoa; phylum Chordata; class Mammalia; order Rodentia; family Dipodidae; genus Zapus; species Zapus hudsonius. Next base: position 15,856 of record PVHP010002344.1, read on the forward strand.
GGGTTGGGTCCAGCTGGCTACTGAAACCTTGCAATCTAGAAATTCATGTCTCTTGGGTTCTGGGAATTCTTGGTTCGTTTCTTTGATGTCTTCACTTCCTGTTACTGCAGTTCTCTTATTCTAGATATAAAGGCTTGGGTTCCTGGGATGTCTTTAGACTTTTGTATGTTTTCACTCTCTGTCACTTTGTTTTAGTTTAGGGATGTTTCCTCGATTTTATTATTTACTACGACACCCCAATTTAAAAATATTATTTTATTTTTAATGTTCAAGATCCTTTTCTGTTCTTTGGTTATTCTTTTTTATTTTATTTATTATTATCTCTCTCTAACTCCTCTTAGGTCTTATTTGGTTTCCTTTTGCTTTGGCTGAGATATTTTCTGTAAGTTTTCTTAGTATGCCAATCCTTTTGAAAAAATTAAAATTAATAATAGATTGTTCTATTTTAGTTATTAATCTCCTATTATCCCTGATTTACACACGTAACTTTATCATAGATATGTATAAACAGGAAAAATAGAGTTGTAGCAGTTACTTTCTCCATGCTGGAAAAAATACCCAAAATACCAGAAGCAGCTTACTGAAGGAAAGGATTGATTTTGGCTTACAGTTTTGAGGGAAAGTTTCATCATGGTGGAAAAACTTGACTGGCCCGAGAAGAAGGAAGCCTGGTCACGTTTTCACCTCAACAGGGAGGAAATAGAACTGAGTGCAACAGGCAGGGCTGGGCTATAACACTCCAGGGCATACTCTCAGCAACACACTTCCTCCAGCGAGGCTCCACCTCCTAAAGGCTTCAGAAGCTCCCAGAGAGTGCCACCTGCTGGGGTCAAGTCTAAGGTTTACTCACCAGTGCATGAGCCCATGGGGGAAACTGTACCTTCAAGCCACCTCAATAGTTTAGCACTGCCTACAACGGCAGGTGCCTCCTAAAAGTCTCGGAATGTACACCTTGCAGATCAGAGACGACTGCTGCTGCACACCTCGAGGGATGACTAAATCTAACTCGTCTTTTTCTAGTAAGTCCAATGTCTGTTTCTTAAAGGATGTTCTGCAGATCTGTTTTCGTCCTTTAATGGGCCTTTTTTTCTTGCTTGTCTTGTCCTTCTTTAGAGGTTTGTGTTCCTTGTCTCTCATTTGATCTCTGCCTCTCAGGGAGGTTAACTTGGCATTTCTTCAGTGCTCACTCCTACAGGAGTGGCACCCCTGCATGTGGGAGTCACTGTCTGGGTGGTCTTTTTGATTACAGCTCCCTGTCGGATTTCTCAACAAGCGCTGTCGATGCTCCGGGCTGTCATATGTGCACTGGAGGAGGTGAGGGTGCTGCTAATAGTACCCTTCCTCCAGTTGTGACAGTCGAAATGTCTCCACATATTGCAAATGTTCCCTTGGAACAATGCCACCCCACAGTTCCTCTACCTTTAATTGAAGGCCACTACTATACTGTGAGCTTGCTAACCCCTTTCATTTGGGGACTCTATAAGGTCAGTACATTTTGGTCTGTCTTCTTGGGCTGCAGTCATATTGCCCAGGAAAGCATCTCCCATTCTCCTGCTTGCAGAGCCTGTGCCGGGCTCAGTCTCCTGGGAGACAGTTGGAAGGAGCAGGCTGGGGGCTCAGTCGCCAGCGTATGTGCAGTACCTCTGCCAGGGTTGCGGAGTTTACCACGGAGATCAGAGAGAACTTTTGTCTTCTCCTTTTGCCCCAGATCTAGAGGAACACACGGCTCCCGTCCCCACACCTTCAGACCTTGGAACAGCTGATGTGCAGGCCAAGCTTGTACCGAGCTCCCCTCCCTGCTGGCCCAGGCTCTGTGCCCTCCCTGGCTCTGTTCTTTTGGCTTGAAGCTTCTAGAATTTTGTTGCTATTGTTTCTTTTCCCGTTTTTTTTTTCCTCCATGTGGTTGTATGCCTTTTAAAAAAATTACTGTACCTCTTAGAGGACTTGGGAGAAATAAGAGGTAAATATATGTGTTCAGCCAGCTGGAATTTAGCTAAAGTCTTCCCCATTTTATAATTAGAAACATAAATATATTACAGCAGTGGCTCCGATTCAGTGCCTGCCTCAAGACACTGGGGTGAATTGGTAAGAAGCTTGCTTGGCATTCAGGCTTTGGAGCAAATGGAGTCGAATGTCTTGAAGGAGATTGTGTTTCTCTGAGTCTCACTGTCTTTTCTTCCACACAAAAATGTGGCATTCCAGGGACCAGAATCAGTGTCCACCAAGTCCAGCATTTTCCATTAACAATTAGAATGCTCATGTTTTCCAACTTACGCGAGTTCTGTGTGGCTGACTTTCAGTTAACATACTTTTCAGAGAGCCCCGTCACACTGTTCGGGTACCACTTTCTTTGGTTGAATTTTCGTCACCTTGCTTAGACTTGGTAGCTTCCAGGTCTCAGTCACCTTGTCTAGCCTGTTCTACAAATGACTAGTAACTTTACAGTTTAATTTCTATTAATTTAATTTGAAAAGTTAGGTGTCTTCCTGCAGGCCCCTGTATGTACATTATCCATGTAGTGTCACTGATGGGAGGCAGTTTCAGGTGAGGAGGTGGCGTGTGCCTGGACTCTTGCCTAAGAACACATCATACAACCTCCAGTGATGGTCTAGACTCTAAAAGGACTCACTGGATGGCTGCATCTTGGGCGTGGGACCACCTCAGGACCCTGCTGTCCCAGGGCCAGTCCACCGTTGCATCCGTCTCCTCGTGCTCAGCACGTTCTTGAGGCACGTGGACCTTGCTGTGTCCCAGGTGGCCATGGACCCACAAGCACTTATCTCAGCCAGCAAAACTTCTCCATGTGCTTTCTCAAAGTCAGTTTCACCCTCTCTTCTCATTTTTGGCCCCGAATGTGGGACTGGGTGGAGAAGACACACTGCCGACTGGCAGGCTGTGAGCAGCAGCCACACCTCGGCTCTTTCATGCTGCCCCGCTTCTGGAGGGTCGTTGGTAGAAATCAGCAAAAGAGCGTAACTCACCAGAGACCACACAGCTGGCAAAGCTGCCTGGAAGGCCGGGAGGCCTGTGTCTGAAACCCACGATGGATGCCTGGTTAGTTAGCACCGGTCAGTAGGAGAACTCTACCAGGCTACCCTTCTGCCTAACTGTTCATGTGACTTGGGACAATTGATGAGCTTCCGCGAGCATCATGAAGGTGGAACTGCCCATCTCTGGGGCTGATGGTGAAATCCAGTGGGATAGTTGCGTTCCTGTGGAAGCAGGAACCAGGGCTCTTAACGTTAGACGGGCTCCTGGACTGAGAGGAGGAGCTAGAGGAAATAAATCAGGATAGGCAAGGGGGCGTGTTTCAGGAGGGTCAGGCTGCTCAACAGGATGGAAGTTGACATGATGATTTTCAGGGCCTGATGGTCAGATTTTGCCCACCAAGAATGTCCTGCAAGTGATCTGCCATGGCCAGCACGTCTCTGAAGTGTCAAGGACGTCAGTGTGTCCCCTGCTGAGAGATTCTCTTCCCCCTCAGATGGCAGATTGCGCTATATGTGTTTGCCCAGTGGAGTGTGGTTCATGTCTTCTGATTCCAAATTCGTCATAGCTTACCTCCCCCTGCAGCGTGGTTGCCTCGTCTGGACATGGGGAAAGGCAGCGTGACTTGGGAATCTGTGGTCCTTTGCTTCCAGGACCCTCGCAGGTATGCAGACCTGTGGTGGCTCAACAGGCTTCTGTGAAAAGGAGCAGTATTTGTTTTGACTTATACAACCCTCTCCTGTGCTCTAAGTCTCCCTAGATTACTAATACTGCTCCTGCAATGTCAGTGCTGTATAAATCATGGCGTTGAGGAATAATACTAAGAAACCAAGTCCTGGAGATAGGCACAGTCCTATGGACACTGGTAATGAGGAAGAAATCCCAGCCCTGACCCATGCAGATGACACCTGACATCCTGGGGAGCGAGAGAAAGGAGGAGGGAACAGCAGTGGCAGAAGAGACAGGGCTACCCTTGAACCTCCAGTGAGTACTTCACTCTGATTGGACAGTTTAGGTTGCCAACCCGAGAACCAAGGGCAGAGACAGGGAATGGGACTCACTGATTGGCTCAACCCAACTGTGGATGACCTTTCTCTAGCCAAGGATCAGCTCCCCAGGTCCACGTCTGGTTGTAAGATGGTGGGTCCTGAACTAAGAGTTTTGGAATGAAGGAGGCTCTACACCTAGGAAGTGTCCTCTCTGCCTAGGTAATATACATGTCCAGGCAGGGATTTTAAAAAGGCTGTGGGGAAAACAGCAACCAGAACTAAAATGATGAAAATACCTCAGTGTGAAGTTCCCAAACAAAATTCACTTTGGGGGAGTGTCGAGTGTGCATTATTCAAACAGATGGTCGGAACCAGTGTGCCTAGAAGAGTAGCCTGATCTCAAGAGTCTGTTTGATTCCTCCATGAACGTGGCAAGAGCAGCCAGAGGAATTAGCCTGCTGCTGGAGATTTCAGACATTTAACCGCTTCCTCTGGCTCTGCAGCTGAAGTAGGCGTGGGCTAGCAGCGGTCTTGCTGCAGGCGACTTTCTGGCTCTACCTCCCCACACTGGTGCTCTCCTTCATTCAGCAAGTTGAATAGGAGGATACCAGATGGGAGGCTTGAAGGTTAGTCCCCTGCCCTCAGGGAGTCTGGATGCAGTTACGCCACAGCACCAGCAGAAGAGAAAAGAAGCCTGCAGTGCTGTGAAGTCCAGGGCACGTGAGCTGGGGAGAAGGAAGCCATCCAGGGAGAACGTGCCGAGGGAAGGCTCCTGAGCCTCCTGGCCAGTCAACCAGTGCTTCGGATGTGTCTGGGCTCGGCTCGACTTTGCGCTGCGTGTGTTTGGGTCGCTACGGGGTTTCTCTGTTTCCGAACTGGGCCATATGGATGGGTGACAAACGCTGCACACGTTGCAAATTGAGGAAAAGTGAATTTAGTTCAGAAATGTCTGCTAGAAGGTACACTGAGCAAAGAGGCAGATCTGGAGCTCTGTGGAACGGCTCCTCTGACCATCAGAGCTCAACATGGCCAGCCCTCAGTTTCCTCCCTAAGGTTCTTGCTTCCCTTTGGCCTTCCTGAGGTCTAGAAAAGAAACTAGGCTCTGAGCTGCACAAGCGGGATGTCTTTGCCTCATCCCAGCCCATCACCCAGCCCGAGCCCACTTCCAACGGCCATGGCGAGGCCGAGCGCTCGGAATAGCAGCTGTTTCCACGGAGTCCAGGCTGCCGTCTTCTCTCCCGAACTTCCGTAAGAGCCTCTCTCGGTTCTCAAAACAACCTGGATAGCGTTTCCAAAAGTCCATTCTGTGATCTCCGTGCCTCCTCTCCTCTCCCTTTTAATTAAGATCCAGGGTTCCAGTGATCTAGGCTGGCTGCTTGTCCATGACTCCCGTCACCTCCGTCCTTCCAGGGCTGAGGCATCTCTCAGGCCTTTCCTGGGTCTGCTCACAGGCTGGAGGGAATTCCTGCCGCCCCATCAGAAGCCAGTCTTCCTGGTTATTCCCTCTCCCAGTGTCTGGCTCGTTTCCTTCACAGCATCTGTCCAAATTTGCAGTTTTTGTCACTCTTGTTTCAATTTTCCCTGACTTCGAACCTCAACTTTATCAGGCTCATTCTTACTTTCTATAACATATGTCTTTCTTTTCTTATCCCAAAACGAAATGTATAGGTGATAGAACTTCCCTAGACACACAATTTTAAATCAGTATAAAGCCCTAGTAGTATTAAGGAAAGATAAGGGGAAAGTAATTTATCATAGAGGTATTTATTTTATTGTTAAATTCCTAGATTCCTAGGGCTAGCTCAGAAATCACGATGAAGTACCATGAATGCATCAACCCACACAGTTGAGTGCCATCCTTGAGTTTTATTAGTGGTTTGGATTCTGAAGGCAGTACTGCCAGCAGCCGGGACGAGCGACTCCCATGAGGTTGTCATGTCTGAGCAAAATCAAGCGCGCTCTCTCCTTCAGCTTACCTTCCTAGAAAATGCATTAAAACCGTGCCAGAACCCTTTATGCTTATCCACTCCACCTTATCACGTCTCAGACTCATGAAATACCGAGGTGTTTGTATGTTTGTGACTGTCTAGCAGGACTCTCAGCAGTGACTGGTTGTCACTGGGCAGGTTATCGAGCACCTGACCCCCACCATGAGATGCCAGTGGAGTTCCCCATTCATTTTGATAATCAAAAAGCACCTCCAAAATTTCTATTAAGTACCCCCCAGTCATACTGCCCACCTGAAAGCCACTTGTCCACTCTCAATATACACAAACCTCCAGGTGGGCAGGGTGTGTTTTTCGCCACTGTGAAAAACACCAAGTTTAGCACCTGTTGCCAGACATTTGTTGGAATGAATGAATGAATGGATGAATGGATGGATAGATGAAAGGATGGATGGATGAATGAATGATAGTTCCAACAGCATGAAATTTGTGCCATGAAGTTAGGAAAGATGTCTATCCCATGGGAGAGGAACCTGACATTTTGCTTCTTTCATTGTGCCAGAGACCAGCTGACCTCTGTTTTTAGTGAAAGAGACCTGTAATTATAGCTGCAGCCAGTGTAGAATTTCAGCTCTAAGTCCTTTACAGTAGGGGAGTCACCTCACTGTGCACAGAAGAAATAGCGCTAGCTGTGGAGCTGCGGCTTGTCTGTCTGCCAGAAGAGCTCAGAACCTTTGACCAGCTCTCCTCTCAACATCCACAGATGGGGGAATGAAGCTGGCCCAAGGGCCATAGTTAGCCGAGTCTTGATCCTCTGCCTGGTCAGCTTAGATAAAACTTGAGTTTTATCCAGGAGTGTAAACCTTCTGTATTAAACCCGATACTAGGGGTTCTCACAGTAAAGAACATGAGGCCTGGTGAACCGTAGCTCAGTGTCCTCCTTTTAGAGATCTGGAAGAGCTGCTTCATCATCATAAAGGTGATGGTAAGGCCCCACCTCTGGCTGGGTGTCTTTCTGCCCTGTGTCAGGTACGTCTCTTCTCATTTTTCTCAGGCTAACCCAGACAGGAGTTAGGATAAGGCAGAGGGCCAAAAGAAGGTAGTGATAGAAAAAGCCCACAGTCTGGCTAATTCCTAAATAATTGGTAAATTCATGGGGAAATGGAATTGTTAAAAATTATATGAAGGGCTGGAGAGATTGCTCAGTGGTTTAGTCTGCAGAGCCTAATGACCCAGGTTTGATTCCCTAGTAAACGCATAAAGCCAGATGCACAAAGTGGCCCCTGCATGTGGAGTTCGCAGTGGTTAGAGGCCCTGGTGTGCCCATACTCCCCCTCCCCACCTGTCTCTTTCTGTGTGCCTATATCTCTCTGCTTGGAAATAAATAAAATATTTTTAAAAATCATAAGACGATGACAGGTGCTGCAACTTAGAAAACTTCAAGGTCAATAATTCTTTTATCCAGGGCTGGAGAGATGGCTCATCGGTTAAGGCACTTGCCTCCAGTGCCTAAGGCCCCAAGTTCAATTCCCCAGCACCCACATAAACCAGGGTGGTGGCCCTGGCACACACACACACTCTCTCTCTCTCTCTCTCTCTCTCTCTCTCTCTCTCTCTGCTTGAAAATGAATAAATAAAATATTAAAAAAATAATTCTTTTATCCATAGCAAATCAGGGATACATATGTACATACACATATATACACACATATGTATATACATGTATGTATACATATACACACTGCACACTATCAGGCATATATATATATATTTATTTATTTATAACATAGGTGAAGATTCAAAAAGAAAATGGATCAAATATGTGAAAAAATTTAAAAACAATTTCTTCTTAGAAATATTTGCACTTATTTCTCTTGCCCAGACCTTTGGTCCAGCACTAGTGGGAGGGAGGGAGCAGGCAAACTCAGAGAGCTTTCTTACCGTTGATGAGCTTTGAGCTAAACTTCACAAAAGAGTTCCCTGAGGGACTCAACCTGGCTTCTTCAAAAAGCAGATTTCTTTGTTTTGTCTTGTTTTTGTTTCATGGTGCTTGGGATGGAACCCAGGCCTTTGCAAGGGTTCAGCACTGAGCTACACCAGCCCTCGCAGTACTTTTAAGGTGAAAAGTCCTGCTTTCACTTCACAGAGTTCAACATAAAACGATTCAGAAGTATCAGATTGACTGCACAAAGGAAGTAAGGTTTCATAAACTACTCTTTCCAAGAATGACTGGAAATGTCTGCACTGTGAAGTTAGACTTATGACAACTGGCTTCAGTCTGTGTGACATCCTTTGAGAGCTGGGTGCCTCCAACGGGGTGGGGGCTGCTTATTAGAAACAGTTGTTTCACATGGCGATCACTACTGTGTCCGTGGAAGTAAGCGCAGAGTGGCGGCTTCATATATCACGCAGCCGCCATGGTCAGGACAGGCTTCCTTCTCTGCTGCTGCTTTGGGCTTAGCAGGCTGGGGCTTGCCTGAGCTGCTCCAGAGAGATGGAATTCGTCTTTACAGTATTTCCTGGTCTTCAAAGCATTTGTTACTGATATCCCGTTTTACAAACAGGAACTAGAGTCTTGGGCCCATCCCTTGTATGTGTTCATGTCCGTTTGCAAGGCCTTCCTGAAGTGCCCCTTCTGAGAGGCCTTGGTGTGTCACCAACGACTGAGCGTCCTAACAGCAAAGACTCTTGGATATTTGAATATCCCCCCCCCCCACCTATCAAATTCTTGTCTTTCCTGTTAGTGCTCACCTCATGCACAATTCCACACCTACTACGCTTACTCTCCTCTGAGCTGTGGCTTTGTGACGTACAAACCCTAGGGAGTTGCACAGGCAAATTGTGGATGTCACCATTCAGTCAAGTTTCCTGGCTTATTTTTAACATGCAGCTATTTCAGGAGAAAGATTTCAACATGTTTCACAGATTAGATTGTGAATCTTGCCTTTTTCTTCATGTCCCTGATGATCATAGCATCACTGGGGCATCGAGGAGCTATTTACCAGGTTTTCTTGGATTAAGTAAGATTTATCTGTTTACCTGATCTAGCTTTTGCCTGTCTCTCCCAATGTTGTATGAATGACTATCACTTTCTGTGTCTCAAATGTCCAACTAAACTATAAACTCCAGAGGGTGCAATTTGCCTTTTATTTGTAAGCATGTGTCTCCATAGGACATCTTCCACACAGTATAACCTCAATAAATCTTTACTGATGGCTTTGAAGTGGCTAGGATGATAGAATACCTGTTGGTGACATCAGTGGGTTTATGTCAAATGCCTATTCTAGGTCCCTGTTTTACATAGAAATGTTCACAGCCTAGAAAGACAGGTCCTCATGAGGGGCAAGAGGAGTGCGAGACAGGGGGTCTCCTGTGCCTGCGGCAGGGCCACGTGTCCACGGTCTGACAGGGAGGCTCCAGGTGTCCACATCACCGACAGAGGGAGGCTCCACGTGTCCACGGTCACTGACAGGGAGGCTCCATGTGTCCACGGTTACCGACAGGGAGGCTCCACGTGTCCACGGGGTCACTGACAGGGAGGCTCCGTATGTCCACGGTCACTGACAGAGGAAGGCTCTCAATGAGACCACCTGTGGCAGGGCCACTTGTCCACGGTCACTGACAGCTGGCGCTTGTTTGTGTCTTTAGTCCACTGCCTATGATTCTTGCCAGGTGGTAAGTGTATGATATTCTCATCTGTTATGGTTGCCATCCCCACACATTGAGGATTCTTGACAGTAATGCAAAACCACGTCAATAGCTACCAGAACATACATACTCTGTTATGTAGCCAATTGGTCAGAAGCTAAAGAATTTGCTAAGCATTCCAGAAATCCTGCTGACCAACCTCATTTTTTGTTTCACACATTTTGATGTCATATAATTGTCTTTAATACACTTTTCAATATTAATAATGTTCTAGTTAAATGTTTAAATGCCTGCTTTTTAAATTAGAAGTATAATATGTGATTGGTCTGCTAATTAGGAGGACACTGGAGAGTGGGTTGGGAAGAAGTTCTCACTCTGCTAAATGGTCATTTAGAATACATAGCTTGAAAGAAACTTTCTGGATGTTTCCATGTATTTATTCTGAATCCAGCATTCCACACGAAGTCCATCCAAGACATGGTACAGTGGGTCCACATCTGATGCTGGCTATAGTGTGCACAAGGGATAGTTTATTTTTTAATTGGCTATCTATTATTAGCCTTCTAATTACTCAGGATGGCTGAAGACAGAAAGGTCTCATTCTTATAATAACTGCCGTTTGTTTTTAGCCTGAGGTGACAGGCAGAAGTTCATGTTCGGTGGCTTAAACTAAAGAAGTATCATTTACTTCCAAAGAATTCTAAACATTCTTGGTTGTTTTTTTAATAACCCCAGCTCATTGCATGTAATTATTCTAACGAAATCTGCAATTTGAGAGCTCCCTAGAAAGACTTGATCTAATCATCCTTGTGCTCATGTATTTGTCTCTGAGGAAGGTTAGGCCTGATTCGCTGAGGTTATGAAAGAATGCGATGCTATGGAATGTTTGGATCAACACGATTAAATGCTTCTAGAAAACCTTGAGCGCAACTACTTTAAATTTCTTTCCATACCCCCTTAGAGGATGTACAGTTCTCGGCTCTGGTGAAGTAAATTTGCTCGAAAAATAACATTTTCATTTCAGTAGAATTTCTAACTTGTCGTTCTTTAAAAACATAAACCTTCTTTGATGTTTTAAATAGTCTTAAGGCTGTTGAGTTCCAAAGTGAATAATTAGTCCAGCAATAATATGTCATTCTCTTTTTATTAATCAGAAAAGTATTCTACCTTTGAGACTTCAGTTTGTGTGTTTTGATGGGAATGTAGAAGATTTTATTTCTCTGTAAAGAAATGTTTCGGTTTGGGGTTGGAGGAATGTATCGGAGAAGCGGTTCCAGAGCTCCCCTGAAACGCAGTCGGAGTCCTTCCGCGTGAGTGCTGAGCGCTTTAGCTGGGCTGGGTCATTTACTCCCCTGAATCCCGTGGGAGACTGTCCCCATTTTTGTGTCTGTGAACACTGGAAATCTAAATACGGATGAGATGAGCTTGCGGATGGTGAAGGATGCTGAAGGAGAAAGTCGGTGGGATTTGTTGTTCTGTGACTTGCAGGTTAAGCCAGGCAGCAGAGTGGAAAGCAGGTCAGTGCAGGTGAACTCCGTTTAGCACTCAAGCTTGTTTTCAAAAATATTATCGTTTTAACTTATAATTAATGAAAAATAAATACTGTGTGTGTTTGCGTTTCACACGTGTCATTGCACTTTGTTGTGTCCACCCTCCTGGTCCCCTTCTCCTCCCTCCCTCCCTCTTCCTAGGAGTCCCCTACCGCTTCCAGGTCTTTGTGGTTTTTAATTGTAGCTTCCACAAATAAGAGAAAGCATGTGATAATATATTTTTCTTGCTTATTTTGCTTAATATGACTTCCAATTCTGTCCAGTTTCCTGCAAACATAATTTTGTCCTTTATGGCCGAATAAAACTCCTTTGTGTGTGTGGTTTCTTCATCAGTTCTTTGCTGATGGACAGCTAGGCTGCTTGTGTAACTTGCCTCTTTATTTTTTTTTAAATTTATTGTCCATAATGAGTTACATTTAGTGGGCAAACAATGAGCTATTATCCCCAATTCCCCGCTGCCCTCCCCTCCCCCCTCCACTGGATAACCTCCTCCATGGGTCGTCTGGATCAGTCCTTGTGACAGGGGACCATGGATAGACTAGGATTCAGCCCGGTTCTCCTGGCCATGCCTCTGGATAACCTCCCCCACCACGGCTCTCACAATCTTTCCGCCCCTCTCCCGCTCAGTTCCCTGAGTCGTGGTGGATGAGTATTAAGGTTGCTTTAAGGTTGTGAGCTTAGGGGTTTTTGTGTCAAAATCGTTGGTTTCTGTCTCACTGGCTTATCCTGTGTTGATTTAATGGCTGTGGCTGTGGGCCCCTTGTGCATCCCGTCATTCTCTGCGGGGTTCCATTTGGACCCTCCACGATATGACTGCGGTTTGCCTCTTTATTAATAGTGTCAAAATCAACAGTGGGAACGCAGCTGTCTCTGTTGTGTGCTTACCGTGATTCTTTTGGGTATCTATATTTCTAGATTATGTGGTAGTTCTTTTTTAGGCTTTAAAAATAACTTTTAAAATCCTTTCTATTATTTGCAAGCAGAGAGAGAGAGAATGAGAATGGGTGACTAGAGCCTCCTGCCACCGTCAACAAGCTCCAGGTACATAGGCCACTTTATTCAGCTGGCTTTCTTTATGTGGAATTGAACCTGGGCCTGCAGGCCTTTAACTGTGAGGCATCTCTCCAGCCCATCAGGTTCTTCTGGTTTGTCTCCTCTCCCTGCCCCATTCCCCTGAGGCCCCTCCCCAAATCACTGTGGGATCACTTCCTATGGGAGGACGTGCCTCAGAGTACCCCTTCCCAGCCTGTGGCTCTTACATTCTTTCCACCCCTTCTTCCACATTGTTCCCTGAGCCCTGAGGGTGAGTTAGAAGCCTTCTTTGGTGCTGAGCTCGGGGCAGCCTCTTATCTTCTGCTTTGGTGAGTTTTGAGTCTCCTCAGTGCCTACCGCCATCTCCCAGGAGCAGGTTCTCTGGCCAGCAGTGAGAGCAGCACTCCCATTTCACCCACCATTTCCTCTTGAATGTTCTTTGGGCTCTGGCAGCTGTGTCGTTTTCATGGGTCTTGGGTCTTCGTTTTAGTCTTTGAAGCCCTCCACACTGCTGTTGGGAGTAGCTGTTCTGCTTGCATTGCCGTCAACTAAGAGTTCCGGCCCCGCGTCCTGGCCAGCATGTGCTCGTCTTGGTTGTCCTGGTGCCCTTCGGACTTGGGCAACGTGGAGTGTTGACGTAGCTTTGCCTTTCATTTCCGTGATGGCTGAAGATGTTGAGTATTTCGGTATTCATTGGCCATCTGTCTTTTTAGAAATGTCTGACTAGATTGCCTGCTCATGTTTTATTTTTTTTTATAATAATGGGTGTAGTTTTAACAATTGGCAAGGATATAATACGTCTCATACACACTTTACTTGATATTCTCATTAGTAATTTCTGCCCCAAACCAACCAGAACAGCCACTAAAGAGTTCAGAAGATTTGGGGATTTGCCTCCGTGACTCCCCATCTACGCTGACCAACTGTGGATTGTAAAGAAGGAAAAAGGCACACTTCTCACGTGCAGCCCTTTCTCCCCACCGTCACGCTTAGCTGTGAACTACGACTGTTTCCATTGTGTCGGTACCATAACCAGGTCAGAGAGGTTTGCAGTGGTTGTTACCGGAAGGACTTAGAGCACCTGCAGGTTTGGGCGTCAGTGGGGACCCCGGAACTAACCTTCCAACTTCCAGACACAGGACAATTGCTGGAGTTGAAATGTAAGGAAACGGCAGAAGATGGCATGAAAGAAAAGTCGGTTCACTAGGGAAATCATGCTGCTGAGGCGGAGTGGAAGATGGGTTAAAGCAATCTCTTAGCTCCACATTTGTTCCAGCAGCGAAGTGAGTCATGTAAGAGGGAAAGTGGCCGAGGCCAACGCCAGTTCTTTTGGAACCATGGGAGAGTCTAGCCAAGACAGAAATGGAGTCCTGGCTCCCTTTTCTCACTAGACTGCGAAGAACTGGGATTTTAAAAATATTTATTGTTTATTCATGTATTCATTTATTTATTTGCAAGCAGAGAGAGATAGGAGAGACAGACAAGAGAATGGGCATGCCAGGGCCTCCAGCTTCTGCAAACGGACTCGAGATGCATGTGCCACTATGTGCACCTGGCGTTACGTGGGAATCGTGCTAGAGAGTGGACTCCAGGTCATTAGGTTCTTCTGCAGGCAAGTGCCTTAACCACTGAGCCATCTCTGCAGCCCAGTAAGTAGGATTTTATGTCACATAAAATAGTCTGTGCAAAACAAGGTGTCCACTGCCCCTTGTGATAGAGACTGGAACGCCCATGGGCGACAGCTGTGAAGCAGCAGTTTAAACCACATTCTGCTGTGGAGAGTGCTGGGGTGACTGGATGAGGGGGTGCAGAGCAGTGCACACTGCATATCTCATATGTCCAGGGGCGCAGATGTGTGCAGCTTCAGGTAGGTACGCACACAGAAGAAATGGAAGGATGTACATGGAAACATATGGGAAAGGAAATGAACGTTGGGGAGAGAAATGAAGGGGCTGTGGATTCATTTGTATGATTCCTAAACACACACACACACACACACAAAGCCGCAGAAACAGGGAAGGCACAAGTCAAGGGTCCGTGTATAGGTAACACAGACAGAAGAACACAATCCTTTAAGCCAAGCCTAGGGATTGAATGGCTCCCTTACTACGACTGCACATCTTCACACAAATTTGCCTCTGTTTGCTCAAAAGGGACAAGGGAACTTGGATCATATAGTCCCTGGAAGCGTCTGTTTATCAGTACTTGACGTATAGTAAACATGCAGCTATAAAACTTAGCATCCGGCTCTCGATTCTTTGTGCAAACTACCTAGTTAACCATGTTCCCAGTGACAGCATCAGTAATCTCAATGTATTTTCCCAGTTGTTTTCAGTGGTGCGGGTTTTGTGACCTAAGTTCTTACCATGTAGCTGCGTCTGTCTGAATTCCCTTTCTTCCTTTGTTAGCTTCCCTGGAGTGCTGAGATCCCAGGAGTGTGCCAGCACACTCGTCTGCTTTCTTAGTTTTTGTTGAATTTGTTAACTATACTCTTAAAATTTTAGCCACCTCTTCCCCCTCCCCCTGTTCAGAACTTCAAAACGAAGAGAAAAACTAGTGGTATCGTCTTGGTACATGAAGTGTGTCATATATTGAGTTTTAGGTACTCCTGAATTTTTGCCTCTTTGACCACGTGCTGTATCGTATACATTATTGCTAAACCGTAGACGTAAATGTAAACGATGACGTTTCCTTGCTTTGTTCTGTAGGAAGACTATGATCGTCTGAGGCCTTTATCTTATCCCATGACTGACGTCTTCCTCATATGCTTCTCTGTGGTAAATCCAGCCTCATTTCAAAATGTGAAAGAGGAGTGGGTTCCAGAACTTAAGGAATATGCACCAAATGTCCCCTTCTTGTTAATAGGGACTCAGGTATGTCTGCTTTGATCTTGCCCATTTGAGAACAGGCTCTGTAGCCAATTCGGGGCATTTTTCTTAGGTAAATGGTCCCAGGGTTAGCAATTGATGTGTTTAGTCTGAGTTTCAAGTTAATAACTTTTCTGTTGTATTATTGGGAAAAAATAGTTCCAAGAAAAATTATATCAGTAGCTTTAACAACTAAGTTCCTTAATCTTTATATGTATGGGGGAGGATTAAGTGGGGTTTGATTTTTTTTTTTAAGACTTACAATATTCTGGGACATTATTGACCTTTCTTAATTAGATTGATCTCCGAGATGACCCCAAAACTTTAGCAAGACTGAATGATATGAAGGAAAAGCCAGTCTGTATGGAACAAGGACAGAAACTAGCAAAAGAGGTAATGAAACATTCGAGAATTTAACGCTAACTGTGAGGTAAACGCAGCAGCTAACACTTCCTCATGCTTCCTGCGTGCCAGGCACTTCGTTCGCCGAGAGCTTTTCATGCGTTACTTTCTTTTAATCCTTCTACCCACTCAGTGAGGCAAGTCTGTTTCTGCTTGTAAAGAAGAGAGAATGGAGGCAGGACTTTCCCAAGGTCCTGAGTTGGGTGTCAGCCGAAGCCTGACTCCAGGGCCCAGGCTCCTGCCGTGTGTGGCACTTCAGCCACCTTTCCTTTCAGTCATGTAGAAAGAGGCATCAAAGTAGGTGCTGAGACCCTAAGTCCTTCTTGATTATTTAAACATTTGCACTGTTGCCACATCAGCTTCTGTTTTCAGTTAAGACTCCATGGATTCCGGGGGTAATTGACATAGGCTGATAATTTAAATTTATGAGTACAAATAGATAATTATGGCTAGATTTACATGATACCTACCTTTAACCTATATGCTTTCTCAGCCCACTGACTCTAAGACTCCTGGAATCTATTTTTTTAACGTTTTGAATTGAACAGGACTTTTGTGGAAGCAGAATCTATAAAGTCTTTAAAAAACATTTTTATTTGTAAGCAGAGAGAGAGAGAGAGAGAGAGAGAGAGAGAGAGAGAGAGAGAGAGAGAGAGAGAGAGAGAGAGAGAGAGAATGGGGGCATCAAGGCCTCCAGCCGCTGCAAATGAACTCCTGAAACACGCACCACTTTGTGCATCTGGCTTTACATGGGTCCTGGGGAATCGAGCCTGGGTCGTCAGGCTCCACAGGCAAGTGCCTTAACCGCTGAGCCGTCTCTCCAGCCCTGTAGTCTTTTTAAATGCACTGTTAGGCATCAGAAGAAAGCAGGAAACCTTTCGGGAGGACAGTTTTGCCTAAATAAATGGTTTCACTAACAAATCATTTTAGGAATTCCTTACATTCAGTTTTGAAATCTTGGGAAGAGAATTTCTAAATGTAAAAAGGTACATGTCATAAATGAGGATTTTAATACATGAATATGTATGACCACATCAAATACCAGAAATGAAAAAGTCACAAACTTAGTATGACAAAAATATTGCTTAGTATCCTTAGTGTACATTCAGGCACCCCTTGCATAAAATGAAATAATCAGACAAAGGTATATATCCAATTAAAGAATGGGTTAAAAACTGTCATAGAAATTTGACCAAATAATGCAGATTGTATTGAAGATAGGAATGCTGAAACTCATTTAGTGTCATATGTAAGTTCAATTTTTACATATAAAGTTGGCAAAAAGTGAATTATCCTGTTTCAGGGACACAGGGAAACAGGCACTTTATTATACTGGTGATCATTAAATAAAAGCTATCTTGACAATAGGCCTTCAAATCATGTACATTCTTGTGCAAACAGTTCTTACATTAGGAATTTATCCTAAGAAAATTGTTAGGATGTTAGTGAAAGAATAGTTTCAGTTAGATAGCATGGTGACTATGGTTAATAACAGTGCATTCTATATTTCAAAATTGTTGGTAGTAAGTTTCAAATGTTCTCACTATAGAAATGGTAAGTATTTGAGATTATAGATATATTAATTAGCTTGGTTAATCATTCCACAGTTAGGCATATCTCTTTACTTTGTACCCTATAAATATATACAGTTAGTAGGGTTGAGCTTACAGAGATGACTGCAAGGGCTGGGCCTCATAGCATGAGGACCTGAGTTTGAATCCCTGGAAGTCATGGAAATGCCTCTTCTGTAACCTCATTACTGGAGAGGTCGGGGCTCCCTGGCAAGGTGGTCTACTGAGTCATGAGCTCTAGGTTCAAGGCCATCTCAGAGAATAGGGTACAGAGCTGGAGAGATGGCTTAGCAGCTATGGTGCTTGCCTGCAAAGCCTAACGACCCAGGTTTGATTTCCAGTACCCATGTGAAGCCTGATGCGCAAAGTGGTGCATGAGTCTGAAGTTCCATTGCAATGGTCCCTGGCACGCATCTGTCTCTCTTCTCTGCTTGCAAATAAATAAATAAATTTTTTTAAAGGTAAGTTAGCAACTAAGGAAGATCCTAATGTGGACCTCTGGCCTCTGCACACACATGTGAACATGTATGTACACCACATTCACCAAGAGAAATAACTATGAGATTTATCATATTTATCACACAATTTGTGAAAAAGGCAATTAGAAAACACTATAATTCCATTTTATACTATAGCAGCACTTGGCACATTTGATTTCCATTTTTGGAGGGTTGCTAGGAATCAAAACAGGGCCCCATCCATGTTAACTGAGAACTACCACTGAGCTACACCCACCTGGTTTCTCTGGAAACATGGCCTCACTTGGCTTCACTGAGCACCTCTTGGTGCTTCTCCCCTTTGGGCCTCCCATTCTCCAGTCCTAGACTGTGGCTAAGACAGTGCTGCTATCTCACAGCTTACTAAAGTTCTTTTTCCAGCCTTGATCTCACTCCTAAATACCTCAGACTGAGTATCCATACATCTCAAAATGAACATGTCCAAAACAAAAGTCCCGATTTTTACCTCCTAAGCTTGGCATCCTAGTGAGTCTTCAGCCTTCAGAACAGATCCAAGATCCAGACACTGTTCTTACCACCCCTGGCCTGGAGTGCAGTTTCTAACTCGCCTCTGCTTCTGTTTCTGACTCAGGACAGTTTGTTTTCCACAAAGCAGCCAGGAGTCTCAGCATGTAAGGTGTCGCCAGCTCAGCCCAGAATCTTCCTTGATGTCCCCAGTCATGGCCCAGTCATGGCCCAGTCCTGGTGCTTCCTCTCTGCTCACCAACACACTAGCTCCTTAATACAGTCTCAGACTTTTGCTACACTTTACCTGGAATGTGCTTCCCTATGTGGACCTTAATCATTCCTTACTCCTTTCCCATCTCAGCTCAAATACCAGTTTCTCGGTGTAACCCTGCCTGATCTGTCCCCACTCCCTACTTTATCTCCCTTCCTGTTTTTCTCCAGACTACATACTACCTTCAGAGCAGAGCAGGGACTTAATTCTATCCTCTGCTGGGTTGTCACAGTTGGCAAATAAGAGTGTACAATTACTTTTCAGCGAATGAATAGGTCTCCCCTGAGTGGAAGCTAGTTGTTATAACCTCCAGATTGCCTTACTGACCTCTGTTGCACTGTGATGTCACCAAGCCCTCCTGCCCTCCGGCTTCTTATCTGTTATGGATGCACCAAGTGTTTCCCACTTTAGGGCCTTTACATCTGTGCAAAGATCCCTGGATCCCTCACTGTTCAACCATGACCTGCTGAGACCACTTCCCTGACCACAAGCACCACCACCACCCCTTCCTCTACTTTCTCCCCAGCACTTACTGACCTGCTCTATATATCCCCTCCTTTGAACGGCCCCCTCCATGAAAC
Organism: Zapus hudsonius; assembly: GCA_004024765.1. NCBI lineage: Eukaryota > Metazoa > Chordata > Mammalia > Rodentia > Dipodidae > Zapus > Zapus hudsonius. The sequence goes on from PVHP010002344.1 coordinate 34,666, forward strand.
GTGAGCAGACACACACTCTGGTCAGTTCACTGACATATGCCCAGCAGCTAAACAGTACCTAATATGCAATGAACGAGAATCTTCCGTAAACAAGCCTGGAAGAGCATGTATTAGTGTACCAGTTGGCTCTGTCTGGGCAGTGGGAATGTGGATCTTTAGTCTTTTTGCATAGCTGTATTGTAATTTTCCTTATAATGTGTTGTATAAAAACGGGTTTTACATATTTACCTATTTCGTGATTTTTTTTCTCTCAGATAGGCGCATGCTGCTACGTGGAATGCTCAGCTTTAACCCAGAAGGGATTGAAGACTGTTTTTGATGAGGCTATCATAGCCATTTTAACTCCAAAGAAACACACAGTTAAAAAAAGAATAGGATCAAGATGTATAAACTGTTGTTTGATTACGTGAGAAACATCTTCCATGGCCAAGAAATTGTCCATTTCGTTCAAAAAGCATTTGGAATGCTCCGGCTATGCCCAGATCTCTTACAATGAAGCAGTTTAAAACTTGCGAGGGAGGGAGCCTGCCCTCAACATTCTATAAAGTTCATTAAGAATGTTTGTTAGCAACGAACAGCATCGAAGCCACAATCTATTATCAATACTTTATTTCAACTAGAAGGTACAATCTCTCAGGGGTTTCATAGTTTTAGAAACAACTTTAAAACCAGTGCTGTGCTGGAACTGCTTGGCTTTGACCACATTCATCTCTGCACAAAGACACAGCTTCTCCTTTGCGCCTCTTAATTGTTCTTGTATGTAAGTTGCTTTCTATTCCAGTATATCCACAGTGGCGAAATAATAAGGCCAGCCACGTAGCCAAAGGTCGCTCCAAGTGTACAGGAGATGGGCCACACCTGAGGAGAGAATGTATGAGATTAAAAAAACAAAAGTTTTATTATTACTTGAGCACAAATTAAGTGTAACCTAAATATTTCTATAGTAAAAGCTTAATGTGCTTTCTTAAAGAATGCCAAGTGTAATAGGTTATAAATGCATTTATCACAAACACTAAAAATGTACACATTTTAGTTAATGTGCATTAAACTGTAACAAGGCTCTGGCAATTATAAACTTAGTTTGATATCCCCAAACTGCATGAGATAAATGCTAAAATTAAAAATTACAATTTTGGATCAGAGTTTGCCAGAATCCTGGACTAAATTTAGCTCTGAATTCGTTGGTAGTTTTTTTAAAATATTCCCACATTGGTTGTATACATAAAAAGAAACAAATGTATATGCTGACCAAACTTTAGGAAACATTAAATTGTGTCAAAAAGGAAAGACCTAGAATCTAAGCATGTTACATGGAATTCTTGAGTAGCTGCTTCCATCCATAAAACTGAGGTCACCTTTCCGATACAGATCCTGTCACCATAGCAGGAGTCATAGAACCAACTCCTGTACACTCCTAGAGCGTGAGTCAGACTCTAGCGCTCACTTCCAAACGCCCACTTTCTTCAGCCATATTATAGTAAGCCAGAAGTAAGTCATGTTGATTTATCCAACACAAAGGCAGTACTAGGTGAAGGCTCTGCCTAAAAAACATCTTGAAACAAATTTTTCATGTTTATCTCAAATCTCATTTAGTGCTGGAGCCATTTCTAATCTTTTTCTGGGGAACAGGCCCTAGAAGTACATTAGAGGTGAATATGACCTAATTCGGTTCTTTCTTTGGTCTCCTATGGACCTGCCTTATTCCAGATGCCATGCAACAGACAGTAGTGCTAGGCAAAGCTTTGCTGTGAACCACCTAATGCAATTTAGAAAAGCAAAACCTAATCCATAATTTGTCTAGTCTTTCTTACACTTGAATCACCGTGGTTTGCACTCTCAGCTTTGTCTACACAGATTGGGGAATGGAACACTAAACATTTATACTTGAAAACGTCAGCCTTAAATGTTCAGTCACAAATCTAGGATGTACTATCTTGCGTGTGAGCTTTGTAGAGGTTTAAAAAATATAAGCACCATCTCCCATCGAAGAGTGGAGAGTACTGGACAGGAGCCTTCTCTCAGAACTGGACATTGGATGTCTTCTCCCAGCAATGGAGGTTCACACTAGGTATCATGGCCTTATGTATGCTCAAATGGAACTTGTGTAGCTTTCTTGTTTAGTTCGATCTATTTTTAGATAGGATAGAAAGAAGTTGTGAAAATCAACTGACATATTAGCTAAGTTGTCCAACCATATAAGGGAATTAAGACAGTAAAGTATTATTCTTTTCCAAGTTGCTTTGGGAGACTTGGTGGGATTTTTTCTCAAATTTACATCTGTGAAACCCTTCACACTTTCCTTATTAGACAAAATCAGTTAAAATCTAGAGTCTTCCTGTCCTAAAGGAAATGGATTGGGAATCCTGAAACGCAAACTAGTATCATCCTGTTTATTTCTTGGGCCTCGGTTTCCTCACATAACTTTCAGGAGGTAGAGCCGGTATTCCCAGTGTCCCTCCTATTATGCTCTTATGGTTTCTCCTTTCTTCTAGTCGTCACTGCTGATACCACCTCTTCAGCTTCACCTTCTCCAGATGGTAAGGTCCATGTTGATAGGCTATCAGAACTCTAAGCAAAGACAATTGCATCATCTGAACCTGAGGTGCCTTAGCTACTTTATTGACCTTGATGGGTTTGGAGTTTTCCATTGCTTATGAAAAGCTCAAATTATGTTGGTTACTTAGTATTTCTTTTTGCAAAACCTTCTTTGCCATTTCAACTAAAAGCCAAAGATTTGTTTTCTATTCATGAGCAGATTGTAGAAAAACTGCCTTATTTTCAGAAGCATATCTTCATTAAAGGCTTAGGTTTTAATAGAAATTTAGACAACTCTCTGGAATGATTATTTCAAACTAGTAAAAGAAATAAAATACTTCAAAATTTTAATTAGCATGGATTGTGTTAGTGAATGCACACACATTGCTTCAAATAAGGTCATGTATGGAAGGACGTAGAAAATACTTATAGCTAATCAGTATTTTGTGTAGAAGAATTAGTTCTAACATCCTTACAAGTAATTTTAGGGGTTCCTTGAAACCTTATTTAACATTTTGCTAATGTATGCCCTTATTCTATCTTTACAGGTACATTTTAGCTTACCAGTGTTGAATTATATTTCCAATAAGTAGAGCTTGCATTCATGGTATTTGTTATGAATTACCTTAGTTACTTTAGACACTGCTTCTCTCTGATTTTTACTTACTTATTTTAAATACCAAATTAAATACTGGTCTGTTGATTGTTGCTTTTTAAATGTTTGTTACTTTAACAGTGTCCCTTCTTAACACATGGGGTACAAATAAATCGAAATGCATAGTTTACTATCTATGTAAAGCATTTTCCCTTAGTAGTTTTTATTTATTTAACACCACCTGAAAACCTTAGGGATGGGACTGCTCACCATTGGCAACATGTGAGCACCTTCACTCTGCTACAAGGCTCAAAGTGGAGGGACAACAATCCCTCATGAGCCTCAACCAAATTCCAACTTGGGTTACTACATTCTACTTTCACCACTGTGATTTTAGTATGGTTCTTCATTGTTGCAAACACATTATGCTCAAATACATTCTCACACATTCCTTCAGCAGCTCCCATACTCCACCTCCAACAGAATGCCAAAAATGAAATAAATGTTGATTTAAAAGTTTTATCTAATGAGGGGCTAAGGGTTGGAACACTTGGCGAATCACTGTCATGCAGAACTCAAGAAATGCATGGCGCCAGCCAAGCAAAAAGCTGCTCTGGCTTTTAAGACCATTTCCTAGCTGAGTGTGTTGGGCACACATTTAATCCCAGCACTAGGAAGGCAGAGGTGGGAGAATCTCTGTGTGAATTCAAGGCCACCCTGAACTAGAGCAAGATCCTACCTCAAAAAACAAACGAGACTGTTTCCTAGCGATGGTAGATGCTTTCTACCTGTAGGAGTACTTGTTTGACTCTCCTGAAATGGCCTTTCTTCAAGAGATTTCCTTATAACCTCAGGGCACTTCTGATTTTGAGGACGAAGATAGGAAAAGTCACAGGGGACTTTGAGGAGGTTGCCCACTAGTAGCCAGTAGCTTTCTGCACTCTTAGGATTCATTTCAAAATTTGAAACTATCCATGGCACAACCATCCTAGTTTAACCGTGTACTTAAATAGGAAACCTAGAACAAAGACATTTATGTAAAGAGAGTCATTTCCAAGTATTTGCCACTATAAATGCTTGTTTAAATCACCAAGTAGAAGCTCATGTTGCATACCAATATAATACAATACACATGGATAAAATTATTAAAAAGAAACACCTATTTTAAAAAATAAGTGGCAGGTTGAAGAGATGGTTTAGTGATTAAAGACGCTTGCAATATCTACCAGCCCCAGGTTTGATTCCCCAGAACCCACATAGGGCCAGATACACAAAGTGACACATTGTGTCGGGTTCATTTGCAGCAGCAAGAGGCCTTGGTGCTCGCTCTCAAGCACAACTTTAAAAAAGATGAGTGGACAGTTATGTGAAAAATAAGTATCTGTTATACATACATAGTGCAAATGCCTGTATTCCCAGCACTCAGACTGAGGAAGATGAGGATGGTAATCTGAAGCTAACCTGGGCTACATAACAAGACCCTGTCTCAAAAAAAGGTCTCAAAAAAAAACTGGATATGGTGGTGTATGTCTGTAATTGTGCATTTCAGAGAATCGCATGAGTTGAAGCCAGCCTGGGCTACAAAGGGAGTTCTAGGCTAATCTGAGTTAGAGTGAAACACTGTCTCAAAAAAAAAAAAAGTAGGCTGAGCATGTAGCTCAGTGGTAGAGTGCTTTCCAAGCATAAAAATGGCCCTGCCTGGGTCCAATCCCCAGCACCAATAAATAAATTTGTCAAAAAATAAATATATCCAAGTAAATATATTTGGGGTACCACTATTATCACTTAAACCAAAAGGGGCCAAGTTTTTCTAGTCAAAATTATTAAAGATCTTACATAGCATAAGGCTACATGATGCTTACAATAAGCTATTTTTCTCAGCTATAAAACAATTACACCTTCATAAGATACGCGTGTGTGTCATGTATGTTTTCTCTGTCTAATCGGCATTGCTCTTTGAGAGACATTAAAAGTTGTAGAAGTCTATTTCCACATGGAGACTTCTGCTCTTGTCTGACCCAGGACACTGGAGGAAAGATGTACTACCACCTTCGAAGTGTAATTAAGAATACCAATGTTGGTACATCTGGATCTTGGCTCTGCATCCTACTAACTAGCCCTGGGCAAGTCATCTACCTTTCCTGTGCCTGGCTTCAGGGCAAAATGAAGGCGACTTCTTGGGGGTTGTGATGATACAATGTTATGCACTGCACATGGCAATAACCAGATCTGACACACAGCACACATCTGAGCTCCACTTGGCCAGAATCCTAGCAGGCACCGCTGAAGTCGGCTGCTGTTCAATCTATTCCAGAACTGCTCCTCTCTGTTTTTTTTTGTTTTGTTTTTGTTTTTGTTTTTCAAGGTAAGGTCTCACTCTAGCCCAGGCTGACCTGGAATTCACTATGTAGTCTCAGGGTGGCCTTGAACTCATGGTGATCCTCCTACCTCTGCCTCCAGAGCGCGAGCGCTGGGATTAAAGGCGTGCGCTACCACGCCCGGCCTTCCTCTCTGTTCTTTAAACAGTATTGCGTGACCTTCTCAAACACAATCCTCCTGTATAAATCTGCATGATCTTTATATTAAGCATAATACCTGGACCTATGAGGGTTCAGAATTTTGTTTTTTTCCAAGGCTGAGTCTCACTCTAGCCCAGACTGCCTTAGCACTCATTCTGTATTCCCAGGCCAGCCCCAAACTCAGTGATCTACCTCTGTCTCTCTAGTGCTGGGAGTAAAGGTATGCACCACCAGGCCCAGCAGAGGTTTCTGAATTTTAATGATCAATTTCAACAATACAGATTGCATCTGTTCATATTTATATGATTTAACAAGAAACACTTGAAATATCTTCTGTGATTATACTACGAACATAGTTTCCTTTAATATGTCTAAAATGCAAATAGATTTGACAATTTGTGATAATCATAGCCACAAGCTTTCAATACCATTCAGAACAACTCTTGGCATAGCAAACCTGATTATGGCAGTTAGAAGTCACTACAAGTTTCCTATAATGGTGACCATTTATTGTTAAACAAAAACAATGATTTTTAAAAATTATTTAAAAATATTCAGCAAAACTTTAATAAAATAACACAGATATTTTTGAAAGTATATTTCATTTGAAGTATGTTGCATGAAGTTTTACAGTTGGTTCAGCAATAGGACCTTTGCCAAGTCACTTAATATCTGAACCTCAGTTTCCCAATCTGCAGACAGTAGTACCTATTGTCTTAAATGTGGACAGTTTTAGTAAGCAACGTAATATTTTGAAATATGTCATGAAAGCTATTAAATACCATATGCAAATATATATTCTGGATAATACATATTTTAGCTTGCAAAACTAAATTACATGAACACTAATTTATCTTTTAAGTAACTGGCACTGATAGGTAATAAGTAGAACCAGCAGTTTAGAAAAAGCAGATAGTTCATGAGTAATGTTAAACTGTAGTAATGTAATTGTCTTTAGTGTATGCATTCTTCACCTGAGCTGTCTAGGATATGGTTGAAAAGCTGTACAACATATCGGCATGTGAACAATTGGGTGCCTCGCTTCACAAAAAGAAGTACTTCCCTACTTCTAAGATTTTCATAAACGTGAGGCAAAATTAAGTATAGATACTGGTTTAAAACCACCACTGGCAGGCATCTCTCTCTCTCTCTCTCTCTCTCTCTCTCTCTCTCTCTCTCTCTCTTTTAAAATCTATTTTCTTAAGTCTTGAAACGTAGCTCAAGCTGACTTTTGAACTCCAGAGTTCCAGCAATCCTCCTGCCTCAGCTCCCAAGTAACTGGTACTATAAATTTACCAATGTGCTCAGTCAGCTTCTATCATTTTTTTCAAAGTCTCATATGAATGACTGTCCTTTCATTCAAAACATTTCAGGCCCTACATAAATCAAGCAGATAATGTATGCTCTTCAAGGCTAAATAAAGTTCTGGATAAATTTTAATATAAATTCTTATAACTTGTGTTACAATATAATAAAAATCACATCTATAAAAGAGGAGTTGGGGTGTAATACTCCATCAGAGATGATGTGGAAAAGCTGATATGTCTGCAGAGGAGAGAACATTTAAAACTCAACCATTGGGATTACTGGCTTTCTCCAGATAAAAAATAAAACTCGGGCAAAGGAGTTCTAGCCTCTCACAAGCTGCTTTTACATGGGTGTGTTTGCATATTGTGTTGACCACAAATTTGCTTTTGCGTGACCGACAATCTCTCAAAGACTGCCGAGCTCATGGTATTAAAAGATAATTTATGTTTTCCCTTGACTTTGGTCTCTACTATGAGCTTTCCAGATACTCCAGAAGCCAACACTGCTGTCTGATGCACCTGGCTCTGTATCACTAGCATGTACACTACTCACCCGCATTTACTCTAACCTCTCTCCAACTCTCAAGAAGAGAGTTAGGAAATTGTTTATGGAAAGGTATACAGTCTCCGGTATGGAATTCTTGTCAAAGTTACACTAAATGGCCTGGGACACATGCAAATTAGGTAACCTGGCCAGTTATCGTAACACAACTCGGTATCATTCATAAATCTCAAACCAACCCAACCAGTTTTTCCACATGCTGAAACATAAAGCATACAATATTTTATTTTGTTCTAAGACACAGTATAATCCTTTTGGTAACAGAAATACCAATTAATGTAAAATCACACAACTCTAATCAATTCCATAATTGTTTTATAAGCCTTTAGCATTTTACATTAATTTGTTTAATTCTGTGATACCTAGTTTCAATCTATGAGTTATCTGTGGCTTTAGAAAATTAAATGTATGTTTCATAAATACTAAAATTTTTAACCTGGTAAAATTGGTAAAAAGGAATTTTCAAATATATTTTAGTACAAATATTTTTAAACAACTAAAAATGGTCTCAATGAAAATCTTTCAAATTCAATCATGGAAATACATTTTGGGGCTGGAGAGATGGCTCAGAAGGTAAGTCAACTGCCTGCAAAGCCTAATGACCCAGGTTCAACTCCCAAGTACCCACATAAAGCCAGATGCACAAAGTGACGCATGCATCTGGAGTTTGTTTGCAGTGGCTGAAGGCCCTGGCGCACCCATTTTCTGTGTTTCGCCTCTATCTATGTGCAAATGAATATTTTTTAAAAGTTTTAGAAAAGACATTTTGTGCATAGACCCAGATTGCTGAGGAGTAGGGAAGGCCCAGCTACAGCTTGAGGGTGTGACCAGACACCTGGGCCAGGACAACAAACAGAGGGGAGTCGTCATTCACACCAGCTTCACAAAGTCAAAAAAGAACCCTGTGAGGGGTGCTGTGTGTTAAGGGGGCTAGGGGATTTGGGGCATCACTGTGTTTGGGGACAGGGTGCTCCAGGAAGGCAAGGTACATGGTGAGTTTGGGCTTAGTGCTGTCAGTGAGTTTGAGTGAAGAGCTAGGCATGTTTGGGACCAGAGCTCTACCCCACACCTGCCTTCCGGCACACCCAGGGTGCCTCTGTTCCTACCCCAATTAGGGAGCAAAAGGTGCCTGCCAGGAGAGTATCAGGGTGATCAATACAATCCACCCAACTGGGATATGGAGGGGAAGAGGAGCAAGCAGCACTGCTCTGACTTTTAAAGCATCTATACACCAGCCACCAGCCCAAAACTGCTGGCACACCCGTAACATCTGCAACTCATGCACCTCTGGTTACAATGCTATCCCAACCCAGCTGAAACCCAAAACAGAACTCACTGAAGACCTACAAGGGCCTAAATTGGTTCCCCCATTAAGAAAATTTGTCCTTTATCCAGAAATGGGAATATCCCAAAGCAAAAAGCAACAACAACAAAAACCCACCAACCTAACAAAAACAATACATCAAGCTGAGAGCTACCCACCAAGGCCTCCTAGTTCCACAATGGAAGTTGTCTGCCACTGAAAATGTAGGCAAGACAACAGAATTACAACCCCGAAATGAGACTAAAATAACCTCAGGACATAATAGCATCGAGACACCGACCAAGATATTGGGTGAGCTAGTAACAGTCAAAAAACACATAAATGAAGTGGAACTAGCTTCTCCTTAACTAAATTGAGGAAAATTAGAGAGACTTCAAAAGAGCAATAAGCAAATGGAGGGTAAGCCAACAATGAGGAAAGCTCAATAACCAGCTGATCAATTTCAATGAGAACACAGTCAAATGCAAGTATGAATTCCAGGAAACATTAAGAAAAACAAAACTAGACTTGAAACTGGAACTCAACAAAGAGATAGAGACTGTTGAGAAAAATTTAAGAGAAAACAAGTCAAACAGAGCTATTAAAAGCCTCTTTAGAATGCCTCAATCCCAGAGTTAATAACATAGAGGATAGACGCTCAGACCTCAAAGACAAGACAGAAGAAATGAATAGGGACTCCAAAAAATTCAATAAATCATGTGAACAAAATATGAGGGAATTATGGGACACCCTAAAGTGACCAAACATCTGGATCATGGGGAGATCGGAGGGGGAGGAAATCCAGGCCAGAGGCTCAGAGAACACATTTAACAAAATGATGGATGAAAATTTTCCCACTCTTGCAAGAGACAGGCCTGTCAGGATACAAGAGGACCACAGAATTCCAAACATAGGACAAAAGAAGAAACTCTCCAAAACACATCTTAATTAAAATGATAAAAAGCAAAGAGTGCTAAAAGCAGCAAGAGAGAAACAGCTTACCACATATAAACATAACCCCATCAGAGTTACTTAAGACTTCTCATTGGAAACCATGAAGGCCACTAAGGCCTGAAACAATGCTCTTCAAGGCCTAAAAAATTGAAGCCTCCAACCCAAACTACCTAGCAAAAGTATCCCTCATAATAGATGGAGAAAGGAAAATGTTCAATGATAAAAGCCAGCTCTACAATTATATGAACACAAAGCCAAACTTACAGAGGATACTCGAGGAGATATTCCACACAGAAGAGTCAAACAACCAATGTCAAGAGCTTAAGAGAGGGCAAGCATGAAAACCGAAAGTAGTATGATCATAGTAACAATGAGGCATCAACGCCCATAAACCTTCCACCATGGCAGGACTTAAAGCAAAACTTTGAGTATTAATAGACATAACTCTCCCAAAAAAGACACAGGTTAACAGGGTCGATCAGAAAAATGGACCCTCCCATTTGCTGCCTTGAAGAAACACACCTCACCTCTAAAGACAGAAAACTCAGGATGAAAGGATGGAAAATGATCTTTCAAGCAAACAGAAATTAAAAAGTGGGTATGGCTACATTAGTATCTGACAAAATAGACCTTACACCAAAATTAATTAAAAAGGACAATGAAGGCACTTATTACTCATCAAGGGAAAGATCCAACAAGAGAATATTACTATCATAAATATATATGCACCAAACACAGGTGCACTTCATAAAGCAAAACTTACTCAAAAACAAAAATAAACTCCAAATCCATCATAGTAGGAGACTCTTATGTAACACCATCATCTCTAGACAGATCATCTAAACAGAAGATCAGCAGGGAAATAAAAGATCTTAACACCATGGATCAAACATACCTAACAGACATCTACACAACATTTCATCCCAAGTCTACAAAACATATATTATTCTCAGCAGCCCACAGAACCTTCTCCAAAATAGACCACATATTAGGACATAAAACATGCCCCAATAAATTCAAGAAGATTGACTTAGCTCTCTGTATCTTATTGGACCATAATGCATTAAAGCTGAAAATTAAAAATGAGAGAAACAACAGAAAATAGACCAAATATTGTAGACTGAAGAATATGCTATTAACCAATGAATAGCCCATTCAAGAAATCAAAAAGGAGGACTTCCGGTTAAGATGGCGATGGTGTAGCCAGGGAGAGAAGTTAGGCAAAGAGACCGCAGAATACACTCTTCTACAGGAAACCAAGGGTGCATGAGTTTTTTTTAGCCCCAGCAGATAAACAGGGTAAACACAGGGCTTCTGGCAACCACCGCCCAGGTTCCACCCAGAGGAGCTCCACACCAGGAACCTGAAGGAACCCTGCAAGCAGAGCAGTGGTGAGAGAGTTCTCCGCTCCTAAGAGGGAAAAATACCTTGGGCCAGCCAGAGAGCACAGGAGAGAGGATCCCAGGGAGCGACTGACACCAACACCCACTGCAGCTGACCTAGGTGGTGGTGTCAAGACCCAGCCAGCACACAGCATCACTGGATGGAGCCAGCCTCAGGCTCAGCTTGGGTGACAGCAGAGGCCACACATAGAGGTAACAGGGCCCAACAGAATTGATTATTTGTGCTTCTGTCATTCTTAAATAAGTTGGGTCTTGAAAGGGAATTTGTCACATTTGATATATCTAGATTTACAGTGCCTTTATGTCTTCATCTTCTGTCTTTCTTAGGGGCAGGGTTCTCACTCAGTCCCAGGTGCCTGGGATGGGATACCTTCCAGTGAGTTATTGGCCAGGGAGGCCCCCAAAACATTACAGGCCATTGCCAAGGCTCTTGGTTGCCCACCAGAATGAGATGGTAAGACCCTACTGCTGAAGACCACATATGCTTGGGCTGCAGGTCACTGAGCTTCAAGCTGGAGCTGAGCAGAAAACCTCCTCCCTGTTAACCAGCTGACAGAAAGCTGGTAAATGCTATGACTGCCATGTAGCCCTACGGGAGAGAGAAGTTATCAACAGAGGTGAAATTTCTTGAACTAAATGATAACAAAAACACAATATACCAAAACATATGGGACAGAATGAAGACAGACATAAGGGGAAAATTAGTAGTGCTAAGTGCCTTCATAACAAGACAGAGAGATCTCAAATCAATAGCCTAACCACTCACTTAAAGGCATTGGAAAAATTAAAACAGTCCAACCCTAGGCACTCAAGGCGAAAAGAAATAATTAAGATCAGAGCTGAGATCCATGAAATGGAAATGAAGAAAACAAATTTTAAAAATACATGAAACTGTTGGTAATACATGAAAGAGCTGGTTCTTTGAAATTGGAAGAATCATCAGATCATGCCTCCAAAACCCCTCCTCCAGAAAATTGGAGCACCTCGAAGAAACGGATGAATTCCCAGATAACCTACCACCTACCAAAACTAAACATGGGTCAGATAAAGCTCCTAAACAAGCCTATCACATAACCAAGACTGAAAATGCAAACACTTCCCCAAAAGGAAAAGTCCAAGACCTGAGGGACTCTCCGCCAAACTCTACCAAACCATCATCACAAAACTGAAACCACTCTTTCTGAAGCTTTTTCATGTACTTGGAGAATAGGGAATGCTTCCAAACTCCTTCTATGAAGCTAGCATTACCTGACTACCAAAACCAGACAGAGATATAACAAGAAAACGATGAACTCAGATGTAAAAATTTTGAACAAAATCCTTGTAAACCAAATCCAACAACACATGAAAAGCATTATACACCTTGATCAGGTATGCATCATTTCAGGGATGCAGGGATGGTTCAATATATGGTAATTAACACAATCCACCACATTAATAAATTTAATCACAAAAACCACATGATCATTTCAATGGATGCAGAGAAGGCCTTCAACAAAATTCAACATCACTATATGATCAAAATGCTGGAGAGACTTGGCATAGAGGGCTTATACCTCAACATAATAAAGGCCATATATAAAACTCCTAAAGCCCAAATCATACTCAATGGGGAAAGTCTCAAGGAGTTCCCACTTAAATCAGGAACAAGACAGGAGTGTCTACTCTCACCACTGCTCTTCAACATAGTGCTTGAAGTTCTAGCCTAAGCAGTAAGACAGAAGATATAAAAGGGATACAATTGGAGAGGAAGAAGTGAAACTCCCTTCTTACAGATGACATGATCTTATACATAATATACCCAAAGGACAGTACTATAAAACCCCTAAGGGTGATAAACTCCTTTAGCCAAGAGGCAGGATACAAAATTAACACACAAAAATTGGTAGGCTTCCTGTATGGAAATGACAAACATACAGCAAAATAAATAAATGAGACTGTCCCATTTCCAGTAGCCTCAAAAAAAAAAAGACCCCCCAAAACAAAACAAAACAAAAAAAAAACCACACACACACACACACACACACACACACACACACACACACACACACCTTGGGATAACACTAACAAGGATGTGAAAGACTTGTATCATGAAAACGCTCAAGAAGGAAACTGAGGTTGATGTAAGAAGATAGAAAGAGCTTCCATGCTCCTGGATAAGTAGAATATTGTGAAATTGGGAATTCTTCCAAAAGCAACATACAGATTCAATGCAACACCAATAAAAACCCCAGCTTCCTTCTTTACAGACATAGAAAAATTAATCTCAAAATTTATTTGGTGTGGCTAAAGGCCTCGGATGTCCAAAACTATTCTGAGTAAAAGAAGCTCCTCAAGAGGTATCACCATACCTGATCTAAGGATACACTACAAAGCCATAGTAACAAAAACAGCATGGTACTGGCATAAAAATAGACAGAGAGACCAATGGAACAGAACTGAGAACCCTGCTCTTTGCTAGAATAACTATAGTTACTTGATCTTTGACAAAGGTGACAACAATGTTCCCTGGTGAAAAGATAGCATCTTCAAAATATGGTGCTGGACAAATTGAATAAATACATGTATAAAATGAAACTAGACCCACTCCTCTCATCATGCACAAAAACCAGCTCTAAATGAATCAAAGACCTTAACATAAGACCTGAAACTCTAAAAACCCTGGAAAAAAATAAGGGAACTCTCAATGAGGTAGGAGTAGGAAAAACCTTCCTGAACAAACCCCCAGAAGCCCAGGTATTGTAACAATTACTTAACCAATGGGATCTCATCAAGCTAAAAAGCTTCTGCACAGACAAATATACCATACTCAGAGACCACCATCAGACTGGGAGATAATCTTAGATAGCTACACCATGGACAGAGGTCTAATATATAGAACTGACAAAGAACTCAAAAAATTAAGTAATTTAAAACCAAACAGTCCTCTCAAAAAATGGGACACTGAACTCAACAGGGAATTCACATAGGAGGAAACACAAATAGCAATTCTCATTAAAGAATGTTCATCGTCCTTAATTATCAGGGATATGCAAATTAAAATAACAGTAAGATTCAACATTACTCTAGTCAGAATGGCAATCATTAAAAAAAATCCACCAACAACAAATATTGGCAAGGATTTTGGGGGGGGGGGATAAAGGAACCCTCATTCACTGCTGGTGGGAATGTAAATTTGTACAACCACTATGGAAAGCAGTTGGAGGCTCCTGAAAAAGATGTATATAGAGCTACTAACAGATGCAGCTATTCCTCTATTGGGCTTCTACCCTCAAGACTCCTTGTTGCAGCACAGAGACATCTGCTCAACCATGTTTACAGCAGCTCAATTCATAATAGCTAAGAATTGGAATCCATCCAAATGCCTATCACTGGACAAATAGATATCAAAGTTGTGGTATATATACACCATGGAACTAACTCAGCAGTTAGGAAAGATGACACAATGAAATTTAAAGAAAAGTGGACGGGCTTGAAGCAGATCATATTTAGGGAACTCACACAAGAACAGAGAGACAGGGGTTGGGGATTTAGCTCAGCTAGTGTAAGGCCCTGAGTTAGGTCCTCAACAATGCAAAGGAGGGAGAGAGGGAGAGAGGGAGAGAGAGAGAGAGAGAGAGAGAGAGAGAGACAGAGACAGAGAGACAGAGAGACAGAGAGACAGAGACACAGAGAGAGACCACATATTCTCCCTCATCTGTGGTTCCTAACCAGGTTCAGCTTGAGTACTGAAAAACCTGACAGGTAAATTGAGAGTCTGACAAAGGGTATGGAAGAAATTGGGGGTGGGGGTAATGAGAGAGCACAGGGAGATCTACACTATTCTAAACCCATAATGAATTAATACCATATAATTCTTACTTTCATACAGTAAACTCTCAAGGAAGCTGGGGCATCTGGTTAAGGGCCCTGAAGAGGGTGGGAGGAAACCAATCCCCAAGATAAGTGGCTGTGGTCTGTACCTCCCTGTCCCAGCAATTGGTTACTTTCCACACTGAGATGTTAATTGACTCCAAATCAAGACAGGCCTATGTCAAAACTCTTGAATACCTGCCTGTCACACAACACTGAGAGACCCTGCTGGATCTAGAAAGATAACCAGCTCCTAGATGGTAGCCTGTGTAGTACTGCAAGGTGTTACATGATCAGCCAGGGAAAATTGGCTGATGATATTCCAAGAACGCGGGGGACACTGATAAACAACACTGACCAATGGTATGAGAATGCAGAGGACACTGCTATACCGCAGAGACCACCAAGCCAAGGAATGTTATGCTTCGATCTTCAGCAGAGAAGAGTATCACATGTGTGTGCAGGTGGGGGCTCTTGAGTGAATCCTTACTCTTCCCTCTTGCCAGCTGAATAATGTTGAACAAGACGTGTACTCCTCCCCTCCCACACTTTGACTTTCTGGAGGGTAAAAATGGTAATGAAATCTACCTTGCACTCCAGTTGTCATGATTAAATTACTTCTGGGACAGTGCCAAGCCCCTTCCTGGTACACGGAAAGATCTACAAATGTTACTGTGTTATATTATTATCTGAAATGTCACACAAGATTGAAAATGATTTGATATGCAAATGCCCCAATAATTTTGCTTTTAAAAAATACCAAATAAATAGAAAGAAAAATTAATATTTTACCAGTCTAAGGACTCCTGAGGAAGATAAATAAGACAACAAATGACAATTGTACTCTCAAATAAGAATTCAGTAAATAACAGAACTTGCAATTTTGGGTGTACTAAAAAGTCACAAGTGTCTTAATAATTAAGCAGTAACTACAGGCCAGGGGTTGAGCTAAGTACTTTAGAGTGATTTTATTATTGAATCCTCACTAGCAAGTGGTAGAGCCAGGATGTGAACAGTGATCTGATGCCACAGCTCTTAATCATGTGTTTTTTGCCAACCTAATAATAAATACCTAATAATAAAACATGGATTTAAAAACCTCCTTGACAGTTGCCTTTGTTCAGAATAACCAACATCATTTCTTAGCCTCTCACTAATTATTCTATAACAGGGAATATTAGGCCTTGTTTCATCAAGAGCTGACATTTTTCAGATGAAAAAAAGGTAAAATTTAAAGCATATTAAATGCAAATCAAGTCAATTCTAAATTCTTAACTAAATTCCTGTGCAGAACAGTAGCTAAGTATCTGTTTCCCTGATGGACCATGCGCTTTGTATCACAACAATATACTTTTTGACTATTTAGCTATAGCAGAAAAAGGATCAAATAATAATGTGCAAAGTTTTCTGTAATACAAACATTAATTTTATCAGCAACGCTAACCTTTCCCTAGGAGTGAAGGCAAGATGACTTTCAAATATTACACAATAAAACAATGAGGACCAACCATGTAGTAGGTAGCCACCCTACCACACTCTGGTTGCCCAACTCCCCTTGCTGCCTTCTAGAAAGCAAAAGCTTCCTGCATGTGCAGATGTCTAGGATCTTTCATCGCTCGCCATAATTTAAAATCACCTAAGGTTCTAATTAAGTGGAAAATAAATTGTTCATTGAGACTAATATTTTAATGGGACTTCCACTTAGCAAAGAAACAACTTTTAAATATAAATTTGTGGGGGCTGCAGAGATTGCTCAGTGATTAAGATCTTCAATCCCAACA
Source organism: Zapus hudsonius (assembly GCA_004024765.1). Taxonomy (NCBI): domain Eukaryota; kingdom Metazoa; phylum Chordata; class Mammalia; order Rodentia; family Dipodidae; genus Zapus; species Zapus hudsonius. Next base: position 51,477 of record PVHP010002344.1, read on the forward strand.
TAAAGCCAGATGCACAAAGTGACACACATGTCTGGAGCTTGTTTGCAGTGGCTGGAGGCCCTGGCATACCCATATTCTCTCTCTCTCTCTCTCTCTCTCTCTCTCTCTCTCTCTCTCTCTCTCTCTGTCTCAAATAAATAAATATTTTAAAAATATGTATATAAATGTTTGGGGGCTGGAGAGATGGCTCAGAGGTTAAGGTGCTTGCTTGTGATGCCAAGGACCCATTTTCAATTCCCCAGTACCCACATAAAGCCAGATACACAAGGTGGCACGCCTCTGGAGTTCATTTGCAATGTCCATTCTCTCTCTCTACCTCTCCATCGCTCCCTCCCTCCCTAAGTAAATAAAATATTTTTAAAAAATATATAGAGTTCTGGGCATGGTGGAGCACATCTGTAATTCCAGCACTTAGGAGGCAGAGGTAGGAGGATGGCTGTGAGTTCAAGGCCACCCTGAGACTACGTAGTGAATTCCAGGTGAGCCTGGGCTAGAGGAGACCCTACCTTGAAAACAAACAAAAAGAAATTATATATGTTTGAAATTTCTCAATACACAGCTCACATTCTAATTCCAATCTTATGCTTGGCCTCAGGAACATTATACGAAATGAGATTTGAGTTCAAAGTAGATAAAAATGGAATTAAACATGTTAACAGGTTTTGTTGGGCTTGGTGTGTTCCTGCATGTTTTTCAAGAAAGTATAACTGCTTAACCAGATACTCCAGTTTCTCCGACTAGAATATAAATATCATAACCCAGAAAAGCTTGATTTACTATAAACACCATATATATGGGGGTTACAAGAACAGAGAACTAAAATATCTTTTAATAACATGTCATATTTAAAATAATAAACTTATATACTACGATCTCATGAAATTTTGTTACAGCAAAATCTCCATTTTAAGAAAATAAGATATCCCCTATCCGATTTATTGTTTTTCTAGAAGATTCTGTTGGCACCATGAGCCACACTGAGATTTTGTTCTATGGAGTTAGAATTACTGAAAAATAACAATGACACACAGATTTGTTTGCTGAGAATAAAAAGTAGAAGAAAAAAGAAACCTTATCATTTTTCCAGTTTATCAGAAAACAACTAAGGGCAAGTGAGTATAAGAGAAGATTGTTAGTTACATGTCAATTTCGTTATTCCCGCCATCATATGTATCATCATCAACATTCTTGATAATGAAGACAACAACTTGTAACATTTAAATTAGCTAAAGAAAATCAATAATTCAACTGGGCATAGTGGCTAATAATTTTTAAAAGGCTGTTGTGGTCAGCTTTCTAGTTGCTGTGCAGAAAGAACCCAAGCAAAAGCGGCTTGTGTAGGAATAGGTTTATTAGGCTTACGGACTTGAGGGGAGACTCCATCCTGGCAGGGAAAACGATGGTATGAGCAGAGGGGTGGGAATCACCTCTGCCACAGCACTGGACATAGCGGCAGGAAGGTGTGCCAAACACTGGCAAGGGGAAGCTGCCTTATAACCCCCATAAACCCGCCCCCAACAACACAGCTCTAGCAAGGTTGTAATTCCCGAACTGCCATCAGCTGAGGATCGATTACCCAGAACCTATTCATTTGTTTGTGGGGGATACCTGGATCAAACCATGACAAAGGCTGAGCCAGCAGAATTACTGAACATTTAAGGCCAAGCTGGACTACAGAATGAGACCCTATCTCAACAACACCACACCCTAAGCCCGTAAGTCAGCGAAATCTGTTTTAAAAATCAGATATCATCAATTTAGCTCTAGTGCATTCCTTATTATAAACATAAACCAAAGGAGAAAATAAGTAGCTAAGAGTCTGAACAATCTAAAAATGAACAACTGAACTATAAATAGCTAATATATATTTTCTAAGCAAACCTAAACCCACATCTTACACAGCAAATCTACTCCCATAATATAGTTTCTACCTCCAGATAGTCTTATAAATAAGTCTTAAATATGTGTAAGATCAAACTTTTATCATCTAAAATACCCCATGTATGTTATAAGCTAGCATATTAATTATACACTATTTTATAAACTCATTAAGACTGGTGTTCTATGTTTCAATATGTTGGATTTAGATTTAATTGCATTAACTGAAAAGTAATGAATCTACTAGTATGAAACAATTTCCTATGTATATTTTTTCACTAATTTTTGCCCTCCAATTTAGAAATCATTGATACTCTCCTGATGAATGAAACTAAGTATCGGTGATTTCCATAAGATGCAACTTGATCACTGTGATGCACAAGGAAATGCTATTTTTCTTTATGAACACCAAAACTTTTGCAAAGACACTGTTGACACCACATTCTCCAAACCTCTGGAGATTTCTATAACACAGCAAAAAATCTAAATAGGGAGGCTAAAGCCAGCAGAACGATGAAATGTGAAAGAGTAACTCAACTCTCTGGAAGTCAGAAGGCATCTAAGTAAAAGTACAGAAATGAAACTAACAGTAAGCACTTAGGTTCAAGACCCTACAAGTGAGGTATGTATGAACTATTCGATCCATTATTATCCAATTCATTTTCTAGGAATTTACCTGACAGAGAAAAGTGAGCAAATATTCAAAGATAGAAGGTTAAGTATGATAATAAAATTTATAAGATGATAATATTGAAAATAGGAACAATCTAAATATCCACAAAAATACATTATATATGAGAATAAAATATGACATGTAACTTTTTATTGACATGTAATAAGCTCTATACTACTGAAAGGAAAAAGGAATATTAAAAATAACATGCTCATTATTGCACTGGGGAAAGGGAGCTACAAAAATTACCACCAAAATACAAGTGATGATTTCTTCTATGTGGATTTAAAATATAGTAATTTTAACTTTTTAAAAATCATTAATGTTGCTTAAATTTTAAAGGTAAATATATATTCTCCTCATGATCAGAAAAATGTTCTCTTTATGGTGAAAATAAAGTACATTTTAAAAAATTTATTTGATATAGAGTTTATCTTGAGAAAATAATTAGAACACTAATTAGTTTCAAAGATGTTTATCAAAGCAGTTTTATTATAGTAAAGTACAATAAGCTAAATTATCAATAGTGAATTTATTAAATAGCACAGTACAAAGCCATTGAAAGTTAAGATCATGAAGCCAGGCATTGTGATACACACCTGTAATCCTAGTACTTCGAAGGAGAGAGGAGGATTAAAAATTCAAGGCTATCTTCAACCACAAACTGAATTCAAGGCAATCTTGGGCTAAAGAAACCTTGTCTCAAAAAACCAAAAACAAAGAAAAAAAATTAAGGTGCCAGGTATGGTGGCTCACAAGTGTAATCTTAATAATTAGGAGGCCAAAGCAGGAAGTCCCAAGTTTGAGGCCAGCCTAGGCTACACAACAAATTTAAGGTCATCCCAAGCTTCACAGTGAGACTGTATCTCAAAAAACCCATGCCTAGAGATAGTGACTCGGGGATGAACAATTTCTAAGCTTTATTATGCATACCTCCATTTGAAGTTTACTTTGCTATATGCTTTTAAATTTATTCCAGTATATACATTCAACCTGACCATCTATCAAGTGAAGAAAGTATAACCTAAGCTCAGAAGAAAAGTAATTCTTTAAAAAAAAAACCTATAAAATAAATTTTAAAACCTTAAGAATAAACATCCTCCTACCCATGTAGAAAAACTAGTGCTGGAAGACAGACCCAGGCCCCCATGGACACCTGCAGCACTGAGTCAGGTCTCAGACAGCAGCCACTGAGGCTGCACTGACCAAGGGAGCAGGTTCCTACTTATTCCACACACACTAGTTTGCTTAACCAGCTTTCCTGCTATTATGCCAATATACATTTTGTCTCTTTTAAGTTTTTGAAACCAACCTGCCATGGTCTTTCCCAATCCAGTGGGATAGGAAATGCTCCAAGCCATGCGCCTACAAAACTAGAAATTGTAGTGATTTGAAGACTGTTCTCCCAAATGGAAGTAACTCTGTAAAACACAAATATGCAAGTCAGTGATAGTCTATATCTTATATGAGACAATCAAATAAGCAGGAGCAAAAATTAACACTATACATCTATTTTCTGTTCATTTAAAATGATCACCTCAAGTTGACATTTAGATATTGACATAAAAAGTAACAATTGCTAAGAAGGTAAATGTATTTCCAATGGAAAAGCATACATGCACATGTAAAAGTACAAAAGAACACTTGTAGAAAGCTAGGGAGATGACTCAGTGGTTAAAGGCACATGCTTAAAAGCCTGATGGCCTGGGTTCAATTCTCCAATACCTATATAAAACCAAATCACAAAACAGTGCATGCCTCTGGAGTTCATTTGTAGCAGCAAGAGGCCCTGGCATGCCCAATCTCTCTCCCCTTCTCACAAAGAAATAGACAGACTGTTTAAAAAATAAAACTGTAGGAATAACCAAGTCCTCCTCTGACTCCTAACACAACTCCTAGGTTCTTACCAAACAGGCAGATTGCTATATATCTCTAGAAATATTTTATGCAGTTACAAATATATACACTATTCTGAAAGAATATCTGTATAAACAAGTTTTGCTTTGTTTTGTTTTTAAAGAAAAGTCTTAAATGTCATGCTAAAGAAGTCATTGAGGGGCTTGGGAGATGATTCAATCACTGAGCTCAGTGAGTGACTCCATCCCAAAAATAAGGTGGAGAACACACCACCGCACATCAATCTCTAGCCTCCTCGGGGCTGGAGAGATGGCTCAGCGGTTAAGGCACTTGCCTCCGGTGCCTAAGGCCCTGGGTTCAATTCCCCAGGACCCACATAAGCCAGACCCACAAGGTGGTGGACCTGGTGCTCGTTTGCGCTCTCGCGCTCTCGCGCTCTCTCTCTCTCTCTCTCTCTCTCTCTCTCTCTCTCTCTCTCTCTCTCTCTGCTTGAAAATGAATAAAATAGTTTTAAAAAAAAATCTCTAGCCTCCTCCACATGCACTCATACACATGAATGCACAACACACACACACACACACACACACACACACACACACACACACACACACACCACTGAAAGTTTTTAATCAAGGTAACAATGTGATTCTGAGTCCACTGGTCAAGGGGTAAGAAATGTGTCTTCAAATTTTCATTGTTCCAGCACACTTAGTAACAACTTAAGTTTATTAAAGACAAATATCCAAGAGGTTGCCCTTAATTTTGATTGTACAGTGTATTCGAAAGTTTGTGATCTTGCATATATATAATAAATATCTAAAAATGGAACCAGGGGCTGGGACGATGGCTCAGTGGTTAAAGGCACTTGCTTGCAAAACCTGCTTGCCCAGGTTTAATTCAAAAGCCACCCAAGTAGACTGGATGCAAAAAGTGGTGCAAGCAAGCTGGGCATGGTGGCGCACACCTTTAATCCCAGCACTCGGGAGGCAGAGGTAGGAGGATCACCATGAGTTCAAGGCCACTCTGAAACTACATAGGGAATTCCAGGTCAGCCTGGACTAGAGTGAGACCCTACCTCAAAAAAACAAAAACAGGTTAGGAAGATCTCTGTGAGATCAAGGCCAACCTGAGACTAAATACTGAATTCCAGGTCAGCATGGACTAGAGCAAGACCCTACCTCAAAAATAAATAAATAAATAGAACCAAGGCTTAGTTTGAAAAACAGAAGAATCCTATAGTTTGACTTTTTATTTTTTTTAGAAAAATTATTGCTGATTGACTGATTGACAGAAAGAAGGAAAGAGAGAAAATAAGAATGGATTGCTAGGACCTCACTGCAAATGAACTCCAGATGAACGCACCACTTTGTGCATTTGGCTTTATGTGGGTGCTGGGGATTCAAACCCAGGCCATCGGGCATTGCAAGCAAGCACCTTTAATTGTTGAGCTATCTCTCTAGCCAGTTGTCTTTTTAAAATAAATTTTGTGTTTATCAAAAATAATGTAATCTTTTTATAGTCAAGGACTACAACTAGTATAACAAGTGCTCTCCTCCATCTTGTCCCCCTTCCCCAATTTCTCTGCACCCTATGTAGATGCTTTCAACCTCTGATGGTTCTTCTATTTCCCTTCAATTAAAAAAAAAATCACAAAACAGAGCTAAGAGAGATGGTTCATCGGTTAAGAAGCTAGCCTTTTCTTTTCTTTGGATGCTAAGAACTGCCTTTCCCCCTCCATTTGTTTATGTCCTCATCACCAAATCATCTTTACTATCCAAGCTCACCAGTACCTCTATATGCTTGCTTACTCTTTTCTCCCCTTTCCTTTGTGAGCCACCTAATTTGTTCCAGCCTGATCTAGTGCTTCTAAGCCTGATGGCTCTACACCATCATCTGGTAAATCTTTGTCATCTTGCTTTGGAATTGCCATTTCCTAGGTTCCAAGTCAGCCTCTCCCTCTCCCTCTCCCTCTCCCTCCTTTCTTCCCTTTCCTTACCCCTTCAAAAAGATTTTTAGAGCTGTTTTAAGTCTGAAAATGACTTTATTATAATTGCTAGAAAAGTACTGCCTCTGAATTTTGGAAAGCATGTTTTTTTCGGTTTCTGATTCCTTCCAAGGAGGTTTGTGCCACGCTGGCCCCATCTTCTGAAGGAACAAGCTTCCCCACTCTCTGAAAGGGTATGTGATCGTCTTTGCTCCGGGTTATATAACATCTCACACAACTCTGCCAGAAGTGTCTTTTAATCTACTTTGGAAATATATAAACCTCTTAATCTAGAATTTCAGTCCTGTTTGCTTGTGTTTTCACTTAATGACCTTGTGTCCAAATCTACAAATTTTGTTTTCCTTGTTTTTGCTGAAAATACTATCATTTTAAACTGATCTTTGCTTGGTATTACCTTCAAATTAACTTTCCACATTGTTGCTTTTTTGTTGGACTAACAGGTATTTTGAGCTTTGCCTCTACTTTTGTTGTTTCTCTATAATTTCACTTTCTAGAAGCCACACTGCTTGCTCCATGAATATGCTTCTCGCCTCTCAGTCATATTTTATTGACGTAAAACAATCATTTTTTAAATCTTCTGTTCTTTATTTTGTCTTTTTTCACTCAATTCTTTTTTTATGGTTTTTATTTCTACATTTCATTGAAAGTAGTCCAAAATGCCCCATCATTCATTTCTTATTCTATTTAAAATAGCTGGAACGTGTAAACCTATCAACAGAAAATGTATCAATGGTGACCTGAGCTGTGGAGAGGAAGAGAGGATGAAAACAGAGATGACTGATAATAGGCAACTTCTTTTTCATGTGAGGAAATGTTCTAAAATAAGATTGTGGTGACAGTTGTCCACCTGTGTCTAAACTAAAAACCACTGTGAATCTTAGGGCATACAGTTGCATCTCAAGACTGCTATTTTAAAACAACACCAAAGTGAAATTTCAACAGATGCCTGATGCTAACTGTGCATGAGTGTGAGGATTGGGTGAAAACTCTGCCTTTTCCCCCAGAGGAGCCCCAAAATCATTTCTTTGTACCGTTTTCCCCAGAAAGAAATATTTCACTATTCTGCCTGGTTGCCAGCACTCGGGACAAAGCAGGGATTAGGGGTTAGGGGCAACTGTGGGAGCACAATGGTGTTCATTTCATCGCTATTCCCCAGATGCTGGGGACAGCAGAATACTTGAGGCTGAGGGATGGTTCTATTTTCTCTGTTCTTCCTCCCTGGCTGTATACCTTCTATTGTTTATGTTACTTCTATAGCATTTGCTTTCTGTCTTCACTGCCTAGTTCATTCAACTGTTTTCTTGATATAATGAGCCTCTTCACTTGAGAAAACTATTATGTCTTTTTTTTGTTGTTTTGTACTACAGAGGCACACATTAGTCTTATGTTAGTGGGAGAGGAGAATGGATATCTCTCAAGATTAACCACTTTAAAAAATTACTGTACATGTGATTTTTCTCCTGTTCATACATTTATGCTGCCCATGTACTCTTGGCACATTTTGGAATTCACTTTTGTTCCCAGGCAGCATTTTCTCCCAGCAAATTACCTGTCTGGCAGTTAGTTCTCCACCTTCCCTGCCTTTCCTACTTTCTTCTCCTCCCTCCCTTTCCCCCTGCCTTTCTTCTCAGTTTATGACTGTGTGCCATTTCTGATTATCTTGGGGGCAGGCTGTCAAGGCTACCTATTTGTTCAGATATGATGAATGAATTACATTTGACACTGGCTTCCCATCTTAACTGGCTCCATTTTTTGCTGTCTTGAAGCTGTATTATGAAGACTGGATTTTTTTTTTTTTTTCTGAAACAGAGTTCTCATGTAAACAGGCTCAAACTATGTAGTGGAGAATGTCTTGGAACCTTGATCCTCCTGCTTCTATGTCCTTACTACTGGGGTTATAGGCTTGTGCCACCTGCCCTGTTTTATGCTGTGTTAGGAATATAGCCCAGGGCTTCATGCAGGCTAGATAACACTCTACCAACTGAGCTATCTCCCTAGCCCCCGTTTTATTTTCCACCCAGGGTTTGGATTCAAGACACAGATAGTGGTAGGGCAAGGTAAATGCTACCTCTGTGATTCAATCAGTAAGTGGAAGGACAAGGTAAATGTTACCAATGTGATTCAATCAGTAGTACTCAGCTAAAATGCGATAAACATATTCATGAATCAAACTTTTAAAAAAATTAAGGCCAGGGTTTGTTTATCTTTTAGAAACCAGATGAAGCTATCCAGGCAAACAGTCTGCCCCTTGGCAGAGTGCCAGTAGAAAGCAGCCATGATAGGTTCATAAAAAGTGAACGGGCCTGATGTCGAGTCAAGGAACAGCTGCTGTGTTGGTGGGAATCTCTGAATACATTCATGTTAGAACCTTAATGCCTATGAGCTTCCTTTGAGCTCAGAATTCTAGTCCAGGAATCTAGTTGACATAAATTGTTGTACAAGTTTTCAAAATTATATGAAGATGCTTATAACATTATTTATAATTGTGAAAAATTGATAGCAACCTTCAATAGATAACTAAATAAATCACAGTTCACGGAACACTTGTAATGACCTGATGTCTGTATTAATTCAATCACAGTGATCCAATTCTCCTTCCAGTTAGGAAGGCACAAGGAAGAGACCTCGATGTTGTCTCCCTCTAAGAATGAGGAAACAAAACAGCAGAATCCCTAAAAAGCAGAGCCACACCCAGCCTCAACACTACACTATCATCAGTTTCCTCGCTATTGAAAAACAACAACATAGGCTCGTTTTATGTTAAAGATATGCTGAAGACAGACTACAAGAAGAGGTAGATTGTACACACATACACAGATAAAGATGTTTGCAAAATATTAGTAGGAAAAAAGCAAACTATAAAGCAGTAACTGATTTAACTATTTTTATTTTAAAATTGTATGTTATAATGTGGAAAAATAGAAGCTCTTAATTACTACCTCTTTGTTAAGATGATTAAGTTCTCTAGCCTTCTATGTTTAATTATTTTACTTTTTAATTTGAAGTATTTAAAATTATATACTTTACCATAAAAATTTTATATATTACACTACCTTTGTAATAAAAATATCCATGATAAAAGAAGTAAATTCATTTTGCTAACCAATTTCATAAGGTTCCATATATAGTTCTCCAAATCCTATGACTATTGTCTCATTTCAGCCTAGTCATAGAATACCTACACATAATCAATTGGGCTGCTAGTTGTTCTACTATAAATCAACTTTAAAAGTGACTAAGGTAATGTTATAGATCACTCCATGAAAATGAAGTCCAACTAAATACCTGTTCATATTATCTGACTTCCTTGAAATTCATTGTATTAAAACATTAACTGAAGAATGTCACTTGAGTGTCTCCAATAACAGGTCAATGTATCAGCCACATGAAAGTAGTTGTAACAACAAACACCTGTAACTTAGATGGGTTCTCATGAACGAGTTTGTTTAAATAGATTTACAGACTGTAGCCTCCTAGTGGCCAAAGTTATTTTACATAATTTCAATACAAACTTTCCTTCCCTCTTGAGTGATACTAAAGCCGTGCCTAGTTTCCATTAGATTGTTGTGACTAAAAATGTGGTACACATATACACCATGGAACTCTACTCAGCAGTGAGGAAAAATGATAATAAAATTCAAAGAAAAGTGGACAGACTTGGAACAGATCATGCTTAGCAAATTCACATAAGAACAGAGAGATAAACGCTGCATATTCTCCCTCATCTGCAGTTCCTAATCAGGTTAAGCTTGAACGGTAAACAAACCTGACATGAGATGAGATTCAAGAGACAGACAAAGGGGATGGGAGGAAATGAGGGCTGGAGAGGTTGGGACAGAGGAGGTTGATATACAGTAATCAACACCCCCGATAAACTGACTCCATAGAATCCTTTCTTCTGTACAGTAAGTTCTTGAGGTAGCTAGAGGTATCCTATGGTAACAGGGGCCGCGAAGAGTGTGGCTGGAAGCCTAACTCTAGGAAAAATGACTCAGGCCTTTGACTCCCAATCCCAGTAATTAGTTACTGCCCACAATGAACTGTTGATCAATGTGACCTACATGATCCCCAAAACAAGACAAGCTTTTGTCACAACTCTTGAATACCCACCTCAGGCAAAAGATAAGGCCTGTTCTGTTGCTGAAGATTCCAGACTGCTGTCACACAACACTGAGAGACCCTGCTGAATCCAGAAATAAATCCAGCTCCCAGAAGGCTAGCCTGTGTAATGCCGGAATGCATTGCACGAGCTGCCTGGGGAACCAGATAGATATTCTGAGAAAGCAGGGGACATTTTTAAACTACATCAACTGATGGCCTGAGAATGCAGATCAACTGCTATATGGCACAGACTAGCAAGACAAGAAGTGCCCATTTGTGCAACATTGATGCTCAACCTAGGTGGGTAATCAACAGTTGACTAATTGGCTATGAGATCCGCTCAGTGGCAGGGAAATGGGGATCTAAGGCAACTTTGTATGGAGACCAAGAACTGGATCTCCAATGGGAAGTTCCCATTAACCATAGGCCTACAGAAAGGCTATACTCTTTAAAATCCCATTTCTACATTATGAAATGTAAGTCATTTTATTTGCAAAACTTTATCAGAGTTCTCATTTATCCCAGTAGTTTAAAAATATTTTATTTATAAGCAGAGAGAGATAGAGAAAAGAGACAGACAGAGAGAATGGGCATACCAGGACTTCCAGCAGCTACAAATGAACTCCAGATGCATGCACCACTTTGCATCTTGCTTTATGTGGGTACAGAGGAATAGAACCTGTGTCATTAGGCTTTGCAGGCAAGCACCTTAACCACTGAGCCATCTCTCCAGCCCTCCCAGTAGTTTTCTTTTGGTAACAGAACCTTTTTTTTTTTTTTTCCAAACTAAAGACTAAGGAGAACTTCAGCATAGAGAGAGAAAACAGTAGCAGAGCTAATCTTGTTAATGTTGAGGCGGGGAATGATAAGCCTGCCTGCCTGAGCCCCTCACAAGCAGTTGATTCCTATTCCCCGTCTCCTTAGTACTGACCCTTTGCAGCACTTTTGAGAAGCAGCTGGAGATTAGTAATAGTGATCTGACATGAACTAAAAAATACTGCATCGATTCTCATAAATTACTAACATCATTAAAACATAAATTTTAAACTTACCCATTTTTACTGAAAACTCTTAGCCATGCTCTGAGATTTGGTCCTAACAAACATAAACATGGTACTGTAGTATAAGTAGACAAAATAACTGCAAATAAAAATGTTTCCAACACCAACCTAGGAAAAAAGAACTTGGTTAACTTTTTAAAAAGGTTTAAAGGCACACATCTAGACACACATATATAATCTTTACTATATCAGATTTAATATTCAAGTATTTTTATACTTTACTTTGAAAAGCTCTATGAGTTCCATCAAAATAATGACTACACACAATTTTACTACTGAAATATAAGCTCTAAAAAATCTAACAAATTATTTTATAATGATAAATTTCAGAAATATTAAAAATCCTAACATCCATACTTAGACATTGCATAAAACTCATTTCTAGACAAATAGCTTTTTCTTGAACTGTCTTAAAAACAGTGTTCTAACTTCATTTTGGAACCACCTGGAGAGCCTGAACCAAAGACTGGCAGGTATCACCCCTACAGCTTCTGATTGAGGCCTAACAGTCTGCATTTCAACTATGGAACCAGTTCCAATCATTCATCAACTTTAAGGTAGACTAGACAGAAACTACCATTTTCCATGGCAAAGATTCTGCCCTCCCCTGTCTAGAAAGAATATCTGTTAGTTCAATGTGTGTATATATTTACACATAAGTACATATCCCCTCATATATAGCTACATATGTATATGCATATAATTATTCATTTTACCATGATCATTAATTACTGCTAAACTGAAATTTTCCAGTTTCCATTTACACAGGAAATGTCTCTAATTTCCACTAATTTGATATTGGTCAGTTTTGAGAATTTGTTAACTATATGAATTCAGGAATCCATTGACTTTCTTTAGGAAAATAAACTCAACTACTTAGGAATCCTATTTACAGATATGCTAGTTAAAGCCAACTTACACACATCATGATTCTGGATTTCCTTACAGATTTCAAAGGGCCATGTACTACAGTAGTAAGTAGAGTCTCTCACCTGCCTCCCTCCTCCTAATATGCAGTTAGATAACAGAAAGCTATATAACAGAAGAATATCATTTAGTTATTCTACTGTTTTTCTGTTTTGTTTTTTGAGGTAGGGTCTCGCTCTAGCCCAGGTTGACCTATTCACTATGTAGTCTCAGGGTGGTCAAGAACTCATGTCCATCCTGCTACATCGGCCACCACACCCAGCTTATTCTACTGTTTTTAAGAGTAACAGTGCTGAAACAGAACAATGATATTGTTTCCTGCCTTGATCCATTGATTAAACACACTACACTATGGTTTTGCCTCTAATTGCACATTGTTTAGCAAATGAACATATTAGAACAAAAATTTAAAGTAAAAATGTCAAACTTACTCTATCAGCGGTGCTCCATAAAGAACAAAAATCACATGAAGGAGGAAACAAGACATAAGAAAGTAGACACAGCATTTCAAAAGTCTAGCTGCCTGAAAGAGAAATGAGTAATTTAAGGACTCAGGAAAATTCCTAAGAGTTCTTCCACTTTATACACAAACACACCTTGTTTCCATCAAGTGTGAAGCAGCTGAACATTCTTTGCTGGGTAAGCTCAAGGCAGATGGCATATCTTTTGCCTGGTCACACACAAAGCCCTCGGCACAGACATAAAAATGTGAGAAGATAAATATCACGCACACATATTCTAACCCCAAACCAACATGAGAGACAAAATGGATTTCTGTTTATGTAAAGTGTATTTTGCCATGTTTCTAATCAGTATTTATTAAATATGATTGATAATATAAGATACAAAAAGCAGTGCCTTTATGATATAAAAATACATAAAATAGCTTCAGAAAATGATTACTACATGTACACATATATATTGATTTTAAAACAAAACTCCTGGAAAAACTGCCCAAATAAAAAGCAAAATACTAAATAACTTCCCAAATCATATTCATATTACTCTATTAATCATATATATATATGTATATATATATACATATATATATAAGACCTAAAGATTTACAATGGACTTATGCATTAGACATGCTTTATCTGAAGATATAACTACAAATCACATATTTAGCATTTTAAATTATAAGGCAGTAACTTTAAATTGTTTAAGAGTTATTTATAGGAAGTATAAAATGAGTACTTTATTAATTTAAGGTAATTATCAAATGTTATAGTGCTATGAATGTTCTAGAGAATTCAACCTACCATCTGAAAACTTTTTTTTTTTTGGGGGGGGGGTTGAGGTAAGGTCTTGCTCTAGCCCAGGCTGACCTGGAATTTACTCTATAGTCTCAGGGTGGCCTGGAACTAACAGAGATCCTCCTACTTCTGCCTCCCAATTACTGGGATTAAAGGCATATGCCACCATGCCAAGTTGAAAACTTTTGTTTAATGAAGGAAGGCCATGTTTAAGTTACCACATCAATTTATTTTGCAGTTTATGAAAAACCCACTCATTGTTTAAAAAGTACAAAATAAATTAAAACTTTATAAAATAAGATTCAAAGATCGACAGCTGCATGTATTTGTCTTCAATGATGACATCAACAAGGATGGAACAGCTCGTGTTTACATTGCGACCACACGTGTGTGTCAAGGATCTATCAAACACTGCAGAGTTAGCGATAAGCTACTGTTTTGACAGAAAATCGGGTTTTAAACTTCCTATCTTCCCCTCCCCGTCACAGAAGTGCTGGGAGTATGGACACTCTGTCCAGCATTACATGAGCTCTGGGGACCCAAACTGAGGACTCATGTTTGTACAGCAAGTGCTACATCCACTAAGTCATCTTCCAAGCCCTAGAATCCCTTTATGAGCTGCCAAGAACTCAATGAACACACGACTAAGGCTTAATTCGTACATTGAAAGAAGAGTACTACCATCTAAAAATTGGCTATTGAAAAGTAACCCTTGCCGGCATGGTGGCTCACGCCTTCACTTCCAGCACTCGGGAGGGAGAGGAAGATTGCTGTAAATTCAAGTCCAGCCTGGGACTACAGAGTGCCAGGTCAGCCTGGGCTAGAGTGAGGCCTTATCTCAGGGGGAAAAAACAGTAACCCTCAGGATTCAGGAGGATCTGAAGCTCCTGGACCAGCTGGACTGCGGTTCATCTGCAGTGGAAGAGACTAAGATCAAAGAAGGCAAGAGCACAGATCCTCGGACTACACACACACCACACAAACAAGGGAAAAGTAAAGCTTACCCTGTGTGAGAGCGCACTTCTTCGAGAGGACACGTTGGGTCTCACTACCAGGTACAGTAGGAGATTGGCTGCCGTCACCAGCACAGAGCAGCAGCACAGCCAGGTGGAGTGGGCCTCCAGGACCGAGAAGTTCTCCAGGAAGGAGCCTGGGATCACAGTGCTGAGGAAGACTGCGAAGATGCACGCGAGGTGGGCAGACAGCAATCTCTTGATGTCGGGGTCTTTCATGGTGTCTTCTCCGTTGGCTCATGAGAAAATTAAGGAATAAAAGGATGATTTTCCCACTGTCCCAAATGCTTGAAACCGCCTCGAATAAGCCACAAACTAATTTTCTTTCTATGGGCAAAAGTTTTTTTCAAGACACAGGAAGATGCCTGTGTGTATGTAAATGAATGCCTATGTTGATTTTACAATCTTTGTTACTTTAGATTTTCCTAACAGGACACAATTATCTTTAAGATACTAAAAAAGAAACAATTTTAACTTCTTAAATGTTTGTGACTAGTTTCTGAAAAAGGGTCATGAGTTGGGACCAAATAAGCAATTTTTTTTGGCCACAGCATCAGGGAGATGAAATCAAGTGTATCCAGGATCTGCCTGGCTGGACCCACGCATGCGTGCTCACTCACTAGTCGTGGGTCCATGTGGCTGGACAGTCGCCGCTGTCACACCCTCGGCGGACGTCCAGGGGCCCCGAGCACAGCCCGTCCGCGAGCGCAGAGCCTGGCCGCGCACCGAAGCCGGGAGGCGGGCGGACGCTCCGACGGCCGGCTTACCTGGCGCCCGCCCGGCCGGCCGAGGGCCGCGGCGGCCACGCTCCCCACCCTCCGGCGCCGCGGAGCCCGGCGCGCTCGCGCAGGCGCAGAGCCGAGGCGGAGACGCTCGCCGGAACAGCCCGTCGCGGAGAGGAAGGGGCGGGCCCACCGGAAGCCCCGCCCTCCCGCCGCTCGCCTCCGTCCCCCTGGCGCCAGAGCCCCGGGCTGAGGAGCCGGACGTGGTGACGTAGCCGGAAGGGGCGTGTTCCTCAGGTGGTCTGTGTCGGCCGCCCGCCCGCTCGCGGAAGATGGTGTGTGAGAAATGTGAGTCGTGGGCCGCGTCCGTGGAACCTTCTGGGGTCTCGTTCTCTCTCTTTCCTCCGGCCGACCGTGGCGTTCACACGGCCTCGGGTCTGCCCTCCTGTCTGTCTGTCCGTCCGTCCGTCCGTCGTGATTGCGCGGGCCGGTTGTCTAACGCAGTGTCCAGGGATGCTTTGTCTCGGCGTAAGTCAAGTTGTTAGGCGGAGGGCGCGGGGTACCCCAGCCCTCCGTTGTCATAGAAACACCTGGGGCGGGGACTCGTGAAATTCTCACGAAGCCCTGGGGATTTGGACGAAAACCGTGATTAAGGGACCGTGCGCGCTTTCCCTGAGCCCGGGGCCGCCGCAGCCGCCGGTGTGACCCTGACCGTGACCAGCGTCACCCTCTTCCGCTCGGGCCGTGCTGTCGGTGTGCCCTGCGCAGATGACGCTTCGGTCACAGGCATCCGCGACCTCTTCTTGTCCCCTGTTCTGCCGTCTGACATGTTTTGTGAGGATGAAGTGGAAGAGCGAAGATCGTGTTTAGGAGACAAGCGCCTTAGTGATATTTAGAAGCTAATGATTTCTGGCACCCTTTCCCCAATCTGTGGCATTCAGAATTAAACTCCGACCTTTCGTTGTAGGGCAAAGTGGGGCTAATACCTCCCTCTTTCTAATTCATTAATTTCTGTTATTTCCCACCATTA
This sequence comes from Zapus hudsonius, assembly GCA_004024765.1. Lineage (NCBI taxonomy): Eukaryota > Metazoa > Chordata > Mammalia > Rodentia > Dipodidae > Zapus > Zapus hudsonius. The sequence continues at coordinate 68,000 of PVHP010002344.1, forward strand.
AGCTTTGAAAATGGAAAGATGTAATTCATGTACAATACAATCCACGTAGAGTATGGAATTCAGGGAGGTTTAGTATATTTACACCACAATTCTAAAGCATTTCAAGCTGGGCGTGGTGGCGCATGCCCATAATCCCAGCACTTGGGAGGCAGAGGTAGAAGGATCACTGGGAGTGGGTTTCCAGATCAGCCAGGGCTGAAGTAAAACCCTACCTCAAAAAATTTTTCTTCACTCCAAAAGTACATTTTTACCAAGTGCTAACGTGACATTTTTACCAAGCTATGCCACCGACGAAGTTTTATCTCCACCTCTTTTTCTACTTTTTCATTTTGAGACCTGGATCTCACTGAAGAGACCATGAACTTGTGAACTTCCTGCCTCAGCCTCCCAAGTTGCAAGTCTGAGCCACCATTCCTGGCCTCCCATCTTGAAACCCCATGGAAGGGTCTGATTAAATGTAACTTAAATGTTCTTAATCATGTACCTGCCCTTTTAAGCTGTATAGTTCTTACATGTGCAACTTGAGTCTTTATAATTTTTGTCAGTTCCATACATTTTGAAATTCTATAACAAAAATTCACCTAGTTTCACTTATTTGTAATTTTCTTTACAATGTAAGTACTTTATCCCAAGAGAAATTGGGGATGCTGGGAAATTGTAAGAGTTAATATCCCAAGACACATGAAAAATTGGAGAGTCCAAGTCTAGTGTGTACTTTATAAATATGAGTCATGAAAGTCATTTCTTCCCATTACTACTTTTTACTTCTCTGATCTTCTGAAAATGTAATCTTTTATTGTTTTTTATCTCCTGTCAGCCAATTCCACTTACTCTGTAAGTAAGCTGAAATCTTGCCCATACATAATGCTACACTCTCTGGAGCCACTGTAGTTCTCTCTTTGCTTACATCATAAATTGAAAGACTTAGTTGTGTTTGTTGTCTCTAGATTTTTATAGTTACTTCTTGGCACTTCATTAATGCAACCTGTCTCTGCATACTAGAACTTTCAAAAGTTCTCCAGTTATCTCCCGACTACTAAGCTCAGGGCTTGCTTTTCTTTTGGTATTGCTTTCTCTGGTTTTTTGAAAGTGTTTGGGTTCAAGTAGTACATTTCCATATCAAGGAATGTCTAATTCATGTCTCCAGCCTGATACTTTTCCTACTTACGCTGGAAGAAATAACCTTGGGTGTTTTGGAAGCTGACATTCAGGACCCTCCACAATAGCTAGATAAGGCCCTCACTCATCTCTCCAACTTGAACTTCACTAACCCTTGTTCCTTTTACACTTGAGCCTGTCAGATGACTTGGTTTATCCATGTTTACCCTGACCCTTCCATGCCTCTCCTCAGGATATGTTCTTTGTCCTTATAGTTTGTCTATATAGTCTATAAACTTTGTTGGTGTAATTTGATTATATCACATATCTAATCTCTTTTTCAGTTCACAGTTATTTTGTTTTCTACCTTATATTTTGGTTGAGGGGATCTTAACTTTTTTAGACGTCTCTGACACTTACCTCTTAGAGAGTCTGAATAATGCTATAGACTCTTTATATATATATATATATTTATATATATATATATATATATATAAATTTATTTATTTGTTGAGAGAGAGAGAGAGAATGGGCACAGCACAAACTCCAGACACATACGCCCTCTTGTGCATCTGGCTTTATATGGGCACTGGGGAATCAAACCCGGGTCCTTCTGCATTGCAGACAAATGCCTTAACCGCTAAGCCATCTCTTCAGCCCTGCTATAGACTCTTAATTAGAAAAAATACAAACACACAACAGGTTTGTGTACAACTCTACCTTATTTGCGTATCCACCTGTGGAATGCAAGTTAAGGGCTGCTGTTAGAGAAACTAGTGAGGTTAGGTGTGTTGTAGTCAGTCACACACTGCTGGAATGAATCTCCCAACCAGGCACAGTTATGGGAGGAAAGGATTTATTGAACCTACAGATCCAGAGGAAGTTCCCCTTTCACAGGTACAAGCAGAGAGAGAAACCCATCACCAGAGCCACACATATAACAGCAAACAGGCAGGGGTAGAAAGAGTTCTTTCCTCTTTATGTAGCCTTAGGATGGGGTCTTGCAACCCTATCCCAGACTTGTTGGCTTCCTGAGTCTCTGGAATTTCTTTCCCAGGTAGGGATGTTCATTTCTAGCTTCCCTGAGCTTCTTTATATTCTGTCCCCCTACTAGAGGGCTGCCTTCCTGTGAACAACATTAGAGACCCACCCAAAATTACTAAAAAGATAAGTTGACAACAAACCCATCACAAGTCCACCCCTTGTCAACTTGACATCAAACCATATCTCCTTACATGATAACTTAATGAAGACAGTAACAAGATCATAATTCTACCTAACATGATATAACTATTCTACACACAACCACAAACATAATCTCCCCTCAACACAAGGCAAGCTCCCTTAACTGAGTTCTGTAAAATCAAAACAAGTTATATGCTTTTAATATATAATGGCACAGAGTAGACATTTCCAACTGCCTTGAGGCATAACAAGACTGGACCAATGCAAACTCAACAACCATTAGGCAAACATCTGCAGTTCAAGTCCACAACCAGTGACTGTCCAATTCTGCCCTCCAGCTTGGCTGGAGTAGCTGGAGAAAACTTCCATCCCAACCCAACAGCACTCCATGGTAGTCCTTGCACAGTCCTGGTGTATCCAAAACATCTTCAGTTCTCCATTGCAAACCACGGTCCATCTTCAGTGGCCGATCAGGGACTTCATGCCCTGTTCCATATACAACATCTCAGCAGCGGTTCCTGGAACCTTGTGCACTTCATGACCCACTCTACCCATACATTTCTCATGCTTCCAAAAGCAATACCAGGTATGGAGGACACAGCCATGTTGTTAATTCAGAGATGAAGTAAACCTTGAAGAGCAGAGTCCATCCTTTCAGCTATCTCCTTTCAAGAAATTTGCACAGTCTATGATTCAGTCCTTCCTGGGTGGAAACAACTCAGGCATCTTTTCTATTGGTTTGGGCCATCTTCTTTAGGATTACTAATGTATTGACAATAGCAACCTAAAGCCTGCCTATGTGCCAATAAGTTAAACTTGCTTTAAGCTTTTTTCCCAACTTTGAATCTTAATACTCTGTTTTGTTTCATTAGCCAAGCACAACAGTCCATTACTTAAATTCACCCTTGATCAAACTTTCTGAGCATGAGCAGTAGAATGCAGCCAGCTTTTATTCCAGTAACACAATTCTAATAGTTCTCTGCAGTGTCTCCTTCCCCTTAGGAAGCTCACAAGCCAGGCCTCCAAATGCACTTCTCTCTGCACTTAGCATTTTCAAAAGTCTCACCAAAATAGTCCATAAAACATGGCTTACCGCTCTGGAAGGCATCTTCATTTGCAAGTTCCAAATCCATGTCCATTCCTCCAGCACACAAGGTCCAGAAAACCAAAATCTACATGGTCAAATTCATCTCAGTAATACCACCCCAGGTCCTGGTACCAAAACTGTCAGTCACACTGCTGGGATGAATCTCCAAACCAGGCACAGTTATGGGAGGAAAGGATTTATTGAACCTACAGATTCAGGGGAAGTTCCACAATAGTGAAAGAGGCTGGTCCTCTTTCATATGTCTAAGCAAAGAGAGAAACCCATCAGCAGTGTCACACACACACAACAGCAAACAGTCAGGGGTAAAGAGAGATTTCTTTCCCCTTTATATAGCCTTCCAACCCTACCCCAGACTTGTTGGCTTCCTGAGTCTCTGGAATTTCCTTCCTGCACTGCCCTCCCAGGAAGGGATGTTCATTTCTAGCTTCCCTGAGCTTCCTTCCATCCTGCCCCCTACTGAGAGGGCTGCCTTCCAGTGACTATCCTCAGAGACCCATCCAAGGTTACTAAAAAGGTCAAGTTGACAAAATCCAGAGCTTGTGTCATTTATGGTTTTATTTTACTCAACACCATGTATAGGGTTTGTACATCCTAAATAAGTAGTAAATGTTAATGAATTGAATAGATTTTTTTTAGATTTGTTTAAAGTATTGTCCTACAAATTTTACTGGATCATTTATTCATTGCCCACAATTAATATCATACGTCTTAGTTGACTGGTTTCTACCTCAGCATTAGCAGGCCCTACTGCAATATGACTGTTGATGTCATTGTGGACCTCAGGTATGATGTAACATTATTTTTAAAAATCGTTTTATTAATTTCTAAGCTAGCATACAAAGTAATGGGTTTCATTATTGCATTTTTATATAGTATATTTATTAGATAGTAAATTCTACTTACCTTTTTATTATCTTTTTATAATAGGTGAAAAGAAACTTGGTACCGTTATCACTCCAGATACATGGAAAGATGGTGCAAGGAATACCACAGGTATTTTTTATATTCAAAGTAAAAATTGAGAGGCTGAAGGTGCTTGTTTACAAAGCCTGTCAGCCCAGGTTCAATTCTCCAGCCATCAGTTAGACTGACATTGACATTCAGTTGCAGTGGCAAGAGAACCTGGAATGTCCAGACCCAGATACACATGCACATGCACGCGCGCGCACACACACACACACACACACACACACACACAAACACAAATCAATAAAAAAAATTTTTTAAATATATTGAATCAAATACTTGTGTGAAGATACTGTTTTAGCTTCTCCATTTATAAAATGAAGCTTTATGTTCAGTGTATCTCATCTGTTAAGCAGTAAAGAATGCTGCATCCCTCAGTGATATATGCCTTCTTTTTAATTTTCTGAGTTTTATGTAGAGACTCTTAACAGTCAGGAGGTAGCAAAATTATTCAATGATTTCATGTTACGGCTATTTGATTTAGTTTAATAGCCATTGTTTAATTTCCCTTTTTTTCAACTGAGTTTTATGTGTTAAACAAACTGTTTTCACTTTCCTTGTCATTAAAAAATATACAGTGAAGTGTGGGCTTTAAGAGGGAAAGAAGAAAGGGAAAAAAAAAACACTTTCAGTGTATTCAAAATCTATGATACCAAAATAGAGGAAGATATTAGAGAGGAAATTCCCCAAAGTGCTACTCTGAGTCTGAGAAATAAAACAGTTGCATTTTATACAGGTGTTTATTATTCCATTAATATTTCAAGTAATGTCTAAATAATTTGGTTATTGTATGAAAAAAATTTTTAGTTCATATATAAGATATTATATTGGTAGGAGTCAAAGAATGAAGTTTTAACTAATTACTAGATATTAGATGTTACATATTAAATGTGTAAAAGTAAACTAAAAGTATATGTATATATATTTATTTTTTAATACAGAAAGCGGTGGAAGAAAGCTTAATGAAAATAAAGCTTTGACTTCAAAAAAAGCAAGGTGGGTAAGAACAGCATATGATCAGTCATAAAGTTTACTTCTTTAATAGACTACTAGAGTGAATTCATGGTGCATGCTGATTCCATTGTGGTACAAACATAGATTTGGGACTGTGGAGACGATTGATTCAGTGGTAAAACACTGTGGCACAAGTGTAACTACCTGAATTCAGATCCCCAGACCCCACATCAAAGCCAAATGCACTAGCAAGCATCTAATCCCAGTGCTCCTACAGCAACATAGGAGGTGGAGACCAAAGAATTCCAGAAACTTGCAGGCCAGTTAGCCTGGCATTCACAGCTCTACATGCGTGCTGTGGCTTACTCACACCCATACTCATCACACAGGAAAATTAGAATAAACAAGAACATAGAGTTTAGTATTTCTGAACAGAAAAGCAGACTATTTGTTACAGCCTTCTGGTTTCATTGTTTTCTTCCTCACTGTACTGTGTGTATGAAGATATTAAATGCTTTTTAAAAATATAATTTTACAGAAAGCATGGCTTTGGCTTTATATCCTTGTGAATTAGCCTATAAATCAAAGGCATCACGGAAATGGAGCGGTCATAAACTTTGCAGTGTAGATTCTGTTACTGTTTAACCGTGTGACCTTAAAACAGGCCACTCCTGTTTCTTAACCTTTCTGGATTGTACTTTTTCATCCGAGAATGACATAAAAATGTTTCTCATCTTAAAAAACAAATAATCCAGTTTTAAAAATTCAGTGGACCATTCTCACTACCATTCCATTCCCTTGCTTCTTTTCACCACAGAAGTTTTCAAAAGTGTTATTTGAGACTTTTTTGACATCTTTAAGTTTCTTCTCTAGCCGTTCTGGTCAGGTTCCTTCACAGTCCTGAAACTGCTTTTGTCAAGATCACAAGTGGCCTTTAAAACTGACGGCCACTTTTTTGTTCTTATTTATTTCACCGCTTAATACCGATTCTTTTGGCTTATGGGAAACAGCAGATTTTCCTTCCAATTCTGGCTATTCCTTCTCAAGTGAGTGCCTCTGGACTCAAACCTCGACTTTGTTTTCTGTTTATGAATATAAAAACTTAATTACAATGTCTGAAGACCATTGACTGTAAAACTCGGATTACGTAGATTATGTGTTAATGACTCCCAAATTTATATCTCTAGTCCTGACTTCTCTTGTGAGGTCAAAACATAGACTTAACTGCTAATTTGACATACTGATTTGATGTCGAACAGGCAACCTCTCTTCAGTTTCTCATCATAAGTGGTGCCACTGTTTCAATTCATTTTTTCAAGCCAAAAAGTATCTGATTCTCCCCTTTTCCTACTTCCCATATCTGCAACAAGTTCTTGGTATCTACTGTTAAAATACAATTAGGATTCATATGTTCCTGTCCATTTCACTGCTATTGTCCTTTTCCAAACCACTGTTTATATATTCAAATCTACCTGGTTTTCTCTTGTTTCTGTAGTTGTCTAATGATAACCAGAATGGTCGTTTAGAAAGGCCATGTTATTCCTTTGCTTAAAGTTCTTCATTGATTTTCACATAGACTCAAAGCCCCGAATCATGTTTTTATAAGTTCCTTCCTGATTTCCCTTTGTACCGCACTCCTCCTCACTTGTGATGTAGTGTCCTCAGTAGATAGGCCAACATCACTTTCATCTGGAGAAGTTGGTGCCTGCTGTTCCCTCCTTAGAGCTTTCATAGTGACTTGAGTCTAGGCTGGGACATTATTTCCTCAGAGGTATCCTTAATCAACATTTAAAGGAATTTTTCCATTTTTTTCCCCCTCATCTCCACCAGGGTTTTCTGTCAAAATTTTCTCTAACACTTACTACTGAAATACTTGCTTATTTTATTGGATTGTCTGTTTATTATTTATCTCTGCCTACTTGTATGTGAGCTTGGTGAGGGCAGGGAATTAGTAGTATTCACCTTTGGTATTTAGAATAGTGCCTGACGTAGCAGGCACTTGGTAGGTATTTGGTAATGAATTGCATTACAGCATCCCAAATATTAGAAGTAATAATAAAGCTTTTGGTTTATGCAGTGCATAGCAGTTAGTAAGTACTAAATGAATAATTGATTTTTTATGAATCAATAAAGTATACATAATCTTTAATATATTGTTGACTGACTTATTGATGTGTTCTAAGACCATTCAGTTTTGTTGGGTAAGTTTTTATTTATACAGATATGCAGTTTTGTACATTCTGAGCATATTCGTGTTCCCAAACTTATTCTGATATCACTAAAATGTAGCTTTCATTTGTGTAAACGAATCTGGCTCCTATTCCATTATTTAGAAGGTACATTATTTAAGAAAGAAGCTCTACCAATTTATTGTAGGAACTAAGAGACTTAAGTGTCATCTTAGAATAATAATTTTTTTTCAAAAAGTTCATTTCAGACATACAGATCCAAAAACACATGCAAAATAATTTGCTTAAATAAAATAAAGGAAGTGAGCAGTTATGCTAGACCACTAGAGAAAAAAACAGGTCCTAAGACACTATATAGAAAGAAACCAAAAACTCAGTTAGGGAAGCCATTTGCAATCAGAGCATTATGGCCAATTTGGGGGAAAATATTTCTTCTAAAGTTATTTTGCGGGGCTGGAGAGATGGCTTGGCGGTTAAGACATTTGCCTTCAAAGCAGAAGGACATGAGTTTGATTCCCAAGTAACCAAGTAAAGTCAAATGCACAAAGTGATACATGTGTCTGGAGTTGGTTTGCAGTGGCTGGAGGCCCTGGTGCACCCATTCTCTCTCTCTCTCTTTCTCTCTCATAAATAAAATATTTAAAAATAAAGTTATTTTGCATTCCAGTTGCACTTGGTTGACAGTTTTATATAGTAGGAACTTCTTTATTGGGCTATTCAATGGAAAATATTGATCAATGTAGGTATTTTAAAGTACATAAATATAGATGTATTCATTCATCATTTGGATTTGAGACAAAGTCTTTTGAGTACTTTTAGCACAAATTAAGCTGTGCGTGGTGGCACATGTCTGTAACCACGGCTTGGGAGGTGGAGGCCCAAGGTCATTCTCAGCACATAGTTTGAGGCCAGCCTGGGTTCCATGAGACACGTTGATTGATTGATTGATTGATTGACAGAATGTGGAATACCACAGTTTCCCCTATTTTTAACAGTTGTCTTGCCTCTACCCTGTTTAATAGAAGTTTAAGATTCATACTTGCCTAGTCATCCTAAAAGCAATCACTTAGCTCTTATGGAATCAGTCCTTTGCACTCACATTTTATCAGTTTTCATAATACTTATTACATCACACAAATGCAAATAATAAGAACAGGTTTGAGAATAAATACACCTGTGTCTTTGTAAGTCTTTATAAGTATATAGTTTACGTGGACACTCAGAAGAACGCAGGCCTGATAGACAGGACTTAGCAGAAGCTGATTCCTGTCAGTTACAGAATTTCATGGAAGGAGTGGTGAGAGGGCATTCATTTTGAGTGTTATTTAAGAAGGGTAAAAATATTTCTATTGTGATACACATTTTTTTTCTAATCTAGATTTGATCCATATGGGAAGAATAAGTTCTCTACTTGCAGAATTTGCAAAAGTTCTGTACACCAACCCGGTTCTCATTATTGCCAGGGCTGTGCCTACAAAAAAGGTAAGTTTCTCTTAATTCAGTTTTTCTGTTATCCTGTCTACCTTATTTGCTATTGATAACAGTCATATATAAATTCTGTTAGTCAAACATTCTTCTAAGACAAAACAGAATTTAAAATATCTTCATAGTCAAACTTGTGTTCCTTTTTTTTTTTTTTTTTTTTTTTTTTTTTTTTCATGATGCTGTTAGGTAGAGATTTAAGGTTTTAGATTTATATTAAAAAAAAAAAAAGCAAACAGTTGGTCCACCTTGATTGTTCCTGTTTTCTTCTGTTTCAGGCATCTGTGCAATGTGTGGCAAGAAGGTCTTGGATACCAAAAACTACAAACAGACTTCTGTGTAGATGTATTGATCAAAGTTTCTGGCTTTCTGTGACCTTATTTCCTGCTTTGAGCTTTCAGGGCATGATGTAGATGCTCATCTTACAGAATAATTGAGTTTCAACCAGGACAGTTGATCTAGGTTCTGTTCTTTTGCTCTTGAGAAGTTCTGTACGGCAACACTCTAGCCTGTCTTCTCTTAAGTGGTCATTTCCCTTCCTCATGAGCATTTTATTGAACCAGAGTATGTGACAAAGTTAATGGAAAAAATAATTCCTGAGTTCTGTGTGTAACCTTTATTTAATATTACTCATATCATGTTTGCCTGCCTACTTTATTTATAGATATTGTAAAAGTGAGGAAATGTTTTACTCTGTTTTTAACATCCAGCCCTAGAGTTCCTCTCCTTCGTTTTGTGCTGATGTCATAGTTCTTAGAATCAGTAGTCCTTCAGTTAATTACAGTTTCATTGTCTGCTTAAATGTTTGAAGCCATTATTACTGAGTTGTTCCTGGGGTGGTGGTTGGTTGGTTGTTTTGGTGGTACTGGGGATTAAACCCAGGGCTTTGCATATGCTAGGCAAAGCTAGGTCACTAGCCCCTGACTAGGTCTTTGTAATTAATTCAGACCCAAATCAAAGACAAGTTGTGGTTTTGATTTTTTTTAATTTTGTTCATGAAGCCAAAATGCTAGTTCCTCTCATGTGTGAACAAGAATACCAGGAACAAATTGTCATGAAACCCAGAATAGTACTTACCTAACAATGCTTGCCACGTTTCTATGTGATGGAAATGAATCTCCACTTCTGGGGAGAGTGTTTTGAAGTAGGAAACAAAACCTCTCCACCACCAAAGAAGTAAACAGGACAAAGTAAACTTGGTGCCCTCACCTGTCTGCTAGGAGACACTTTGAGTTTTCAAATTGAGACTTTTCTTATAGTGCCTCCATAGTGCCTTCTGCTTTTAAAACCAGCAGTCTACTTGGAAACCAAAAAAGTACTCCCTATTTCCAAGTGTAGTGTCTATAAATGCATATTACTATGTATTAAATAAAACAATTAGAGATAGTCTGATGATAGGTACTGTAGTTCAATTGTCCTAAAATTACTTTAAAGAATATTCAAAGTTTTAAAGTATAATGCAAAATAGAATGTCACAACGGGAAATAGAATGATGTCACACCACAGGAAATAGAATGATGTCACTATAGGAACTAGAATGTTACTACGGACAAAAATGTAGCTTCCTATGCTTTAACCAATTTAGATTATTATTATTTATTTGCAAAAAGATAAAGAGCTAGAAAGAAGAGAGAAAGAATGGGTACTCTGGGGCCTCCAGCTGCTGCAAGCAAACTCCAGACACATGTGCCACTTTGTGCATCTTTGGCTCACTTGGGTACTGGGGAATCGAACCTGGGTCAATAGGCTTGCAGGCAAGTGCCTTAACCACTGAGCCATCTCTCCAGCCCCACTTTGGGGTTTTTACTCAAAATCATAACACAAGTAGCTCATAACAGAACCCATACATCTAAGCTTCATTAACAGTTGTGTTGATTGGCTGATCAAAGTCCATTTCTCAGAGTCACTGTGGGCCCTGGCCTTTACAGCTCACCTTTTACTCCCACCTTGAGTGTGTCCAGGGGCCAGGTTTGGGTTCTGCTGTGGAAACTTTTGTTGGCATTACTCCTCTTCAGAACAGAATATAAATAAGAGTAAAAGTAGCTATTAGATGAGAAAGTTCCCAAATAGTACTTTTTTTAAAGGAAGGCATAAAAACAAGCTATAATAAAGTATCAAAATTAAAGCCAAACACGACATATCAAAATACATATAAAGGTGATGAAAATGTGTAGAATATATCACTCAAAATGTTAGAATTATGTATGTGTGCAGAAGTTTATATAAATGTGAGAGACTATATGCTCTAGTATTTTCTGGGAGAGAGAATTCTTTATTCTTGACCCAACTTGTTCTTGTCTTTTAGTTAGTAGTTTACTTATTTAGGATGATATGATCTGTACTAAAAAGTTTAGTGGCCTAGAAATGTCCATTTACACAAGCACATGCTTATTTGGGGGTGTCTCACTGCTACGCACCGAGACTCCTTTATGTTTCCCATATTCGCTTTGGCCATCTGTTTTACTATGAGTCTTTGACTCATTTGAGCCTGTAACAATACACATATGCTTCATAAGAATAACCCTTTAGTCTTCCTAAGAATAGTTAGGAAATTTACATTCATGGGGCTGAAAAGGTGGCTCGGTGGCTAAGGGTGCTTGCTTGCAAAGTCTACTGCCCTAGGTTCAGTTCCCAAGCCACTCATGTAAGCTGGACACAGAAAGTGGTACAAGATCACTGTGAGTTGAGGGACTCTGGGACTGCAGAGTGAGATCCAGATGAGCCTGAGATAAAGTGAGACCCTCAAGAAGCAAAATCTAAAATATTTTCAGATTTAAAATTCTGGATATTTAAAAAAAATTAAAAATTCTGGGTAAGGGACTTGGTTGATGGCTTAGCAGGTAAAGCACTTGCCATGAGGTTAAGTCCTAACACCCATGTAAAATGTTGAGTGTGCTAATGCTCCCTTGGGATCCCAGTGCTAGAGAGGTGGAGACACTCTCTGGCTACAACCAGACCTGTGATTCAGTGAGAGGCTCAGTAAGACAGTGGTGGGGATGACATTGACCTCTGGCTCCTACACACACACACACACACACACACACACACACACACACACACACACACACAAAACCTAGGGGCTCCTACAAGACAGTTCCGTGTGTGAGTGCCATTTGCCAGTCTTCATATGAAAGAAAGGCTAGAGAGTATACCTCCTCCCAGACAACGTGAGCGAATGGTGCTTAGCGCTGCTGTTGAAAATTCAGCCAACATTTAGTGGATTTTCACTTTATCTCTAGTTAGACTGTTACGACTCATTGCAAAATTTTTGTTCATAAGATAGAGATTAAACCAATATAAAGGCAGTGATTTTAGCAAATAAAGTTAGAAACTGAACTAACAGTCGGGAGAGACCTGATGAAAGATGTTGCAGAACTGGGTGACGGGCTGGGAGTCCTGCATCTCTGTCAGGGTAGTAATAGGTCTCTCCACCAGATGGCAACGACACTCTGTCTTTTTAATTTGCCATCATGTTTAAAGATGGGTCGTTAAAGCCCAACTAAGGATCAAATACATGGACTAAAGAGCCAGATAAATTTACCACACAACATCTATCTGCAAAGTATTTACTTATACGTGTAAGAAAACATTTAAAATAGGACTATGATTAAACAGGAGAGAAGCAGCGGTCCTTAAGACCAGAAGCAAAAGGAAAGTACGAATTGAAGTAACAGGTCAGCAAGGCCAGTGCTCACATTTGGAATGTCTGCCAGTCCCTCAGGTCTAAAGACAGACACTTAACTTTTATTTTGGTAGAGTCTCCCTCTAGCCCAGGCTGACCTGGAATTCACTATGTAATTTCAGGGTGGCCTCAAACTCAGCAATCCTACCTCTGCCTCCCTGGTGTTGGGATTAAAGGCGTGCACCACCACACCCTGCTAAAACCTAAACTTTAAAGGACATCACAAATGCCAAAAGAAAAGCTTTAAGACAAAAGGTAAGGAAGGCAAGTTTTCAAAAAAAGTTCCTAACTTGCATGCTAATAATACAGCTTCAAAACTACAAAAGTTGATAAAACTATTGTAGTTGTTATAATTCAACAGTCAAAAAATATAAATTTAAGAAGATTCAAATAGTACAACAATTAACAAGGTTGCTCTAATGGATATATATATAGTCTTGTACTCAGCCTTAAGACAGGACAGAAGTTTGGTATCAGAAACTCATTTTCTAATCACAAACACTAATGTTAGAAATCAATAGCGGATAGTTTTAAAGTATTTAGACTCACTCTAGTCCCAGGCTGGCCTCAAACTGATGGCTGTCCTCCTACCTCTGCCTCCTGAGTGCTAGGGTTAAAGGCGTGCACCACCACGCCTGGCTTCAGATAGATATTCAAGGCATTTCTTGGAGGGAAAATATGTTAGTATTTGTTCCCATGGGGATGAGACGTGTTTCTGAGCTTTGATGGAGAAGACATGGAGTAACCTTCATGAAGACTTTAGCCCGGCATGAAGGCATGGCCCTGTGACAAGTACTACAGATGCCTGATTGGCCAGTGAGGACCCCTCTGCTCTGTGTGTAAGCATGTGTGTTTGTTTAGCCCAGGATGGCCTCAAGCTTAAGCCCCTCCTGCCTTAGTGCTGGAAGTACAGACAGGAGCCACCACACCCAGCTCCCTGGGTACTATTCAGTGTGAGATCTGGAAACCCTGGCTCCCACCCAGGCTTTGAGGATGCACACACTACACTGCCTCTCCTGAGTGCCTCAGGAGAGTTCTAGGGGAAGGCTTCTGAAAACTTTTTTCTGTGCAGTTGCCCCCATTCCAGAAGTCTGCCCTTTATTTTCTACCTATCTTAACTAACCCCAGTCTCTTTTTTCTTGACTCAAGAAGATTTTTAATATTATCCACTTGAGTATGGAATATGCTTCCCCGTCACATCCTCTTAAGAACTGCAGTCCTGTGATGCCTCCTGTCTCATACCCAAGAAGTTTGCTCAATTTTGTCCAGTTTTCTGGACAAAAAAGAGCCAGGGAGGTTGTTGAAGTCAGCTTTCTCGTTGCTGTGACAAAGAACCTGACAGAGCAGCTGATGGGAGGAATGGGTTTATTTTGGCTTACAGACTTCAGGGGAAGCTCCATGATGGCAGAAAAAAGATAGCATGAGCAGAGAGTGGACATCACCTCCATCACAGCACTGCAAACAGCAGCAGGAAGGTGTGGCTATAACCCCCATGAGCCCGCCCCCAACAACACACCTCCAACAAGGTTCCAATTCCCAAACTGCCGCCAGCTGGGGATCAAGCAGTCAGAACACACCTGGATGAAACCATCCCAGAGATAAACTTGATTTCTGGTATAGTCTTGTCATACTCACCAGTGGAAGTCTATTACAGATGCACTAAGATCTTAAAGAGGTTCCCATCCAATAAATACACTGTAAGTCAAAATGTAAATATATTTAACACATCCAGCTTACTGAACATACAGCTCAGCAATACAGTACACTGGGGAGAGTCCGTTTCCCATTGTGGTGGGGGAGGGGCTGACTGGGAGCCCCAGCTCCTCAGTGCTGCCCGGAGTCTTGGGAACATCATTGCATTGCACCAGCTGGGGGAAAGGTCAGCACTCCACATTCAACTACAGGTTATATTGAATGTCCAGGGCTTTTGTGCCATCCTCAAGTCAGTAAACTGTAAGACAAACTATCCTACGTAGAAGACCATTATGTAGCCCAGGCTGGCCTAGCATTCTCAGTGTTCCTGCCTCAGCCTACCCAAGTGCTGCTATAACAGGTATGCTTCGCCATGTGCAAGCATGGGTTAGTTCCTTAAAGGGTTTTTCCTCCTACAGACTGTCTTCTCCAAGTTGCTTTTCTCTGTTTGTCTTCCTCTTTCTTGGTCTGTTTCAGACCTCCAAAGAACTCATAATTTTTCTAAAAGAATTTCCACCGATTCCACCGGCCTAGTTACCCATTACACTTGGGAGGAACTGCACATGCCAAAGCCCACCCCAATGGCCATCACCTCAACCATGAGCAGCCAGGTGAGACCTGCCTGACACTCAGGCCCTCAGTGCTGCATCTTGGGCAGCAGTAGTAAAGGGAGGGAAGGGCGCTCCCATTGACTGTGCCCAGTGGGCACAAGGAGACCGCCTAGTGTGAAGGTTTTAGGAGCATAAGTGATTTGATGTAAAGGACATGTATGGTTTCAGCAAAAGGAATAATACCAAGGAAGATATATTTGTACACCAGGCTGCCACACAGAATATCCCAAGAAGGACTTTTGCCATGTAGGAGATAGAGAGAATGTGGAGTTTGATGCTGAAAGAGAAAAGTGTGTAATGTGCAGGTAGCAAATGTTGCAGGCCCTGTGGACTTCCCATTCAAGGCAGTAGACACGTAGGAGACCATAACTATTATAGATGGTGAGAGTGGGGAAAATAATTAAGGATGGGCCAGGGGAGCACTCCTGAAGGTCAGGCCAGCCACACCTGCCCCACCGCAGGCAAAGGTTCCCATTACCACATGCAGAGACCCTCTGGCCTTTGACCATAGTATTCCAATCTCCTGTATAGCTAGAAGTGATGGAAGGTGCTGACAGCCAGGTACAGGAGAGCAAGGTGGACACACACACACACACACACACCACACGTTTATAATTTTCTACATCTCTGCAATTGTTCATTATCAAGCATCAGCAAACTACAGCCCAGGGGCAAGTTACCTGTGTATACAAGTAAGGTTGTATTGGAACATGGTCATGGTCACTTGCATATCATATGTAGCTGCTTTTGGGTAAGGTGGCAGAATCGCAAGACCTTTAAAATATCTATTACTTGTCTCTTTAAAATAAGGTTTACACAACCTTGTTCTAGTTGTTTCTAGAAATAATGAGTGTATTTGGATAAACGGGGTTGACGTAAAAAGTTATTAGCTATAGCAGTGGCTTTTCTCAGACTATTTTTATTATTTCTTAATTTTTTGACACATTAAATTGTGAACTTTAATTGTAAAAATCTCTTTCTGTAAATATAGTTATATCAACTTCTCTGCACTCAACTTGGTTCAGATATACACAGATATGATATACACAGATGTCATTTGTACCACAGAACAGAATCAATTCAAAAAACATTCTCTTCTAACCTCAGGATTAACCCCAGCTTTCTTTAGGCCTTTGAATCCTCACCATTGAAGACAGAGAGCAAGTGAGAGTGCCGCACCTCTCTGTGGTAGTGTGGAGCAGAATTTAGGAACTGTCTTTCTGATATCATGAGAGGTAAGCGCTTAAAATGAAACTAGATTGTTTCTCTTGTTGTTATAACTCTTGGGCCAGGGTTATCACTCAAAATAGGTTTGTACATTTAAGGCAACAGGAACATAATGCTGATCCTAACTTGGAAAAAAATAGAAAAATGGGTTTCCAAGGTTACATCTATTTCTTTCTAAGGAAAGGTTTGTTCCAGACCTATACAAAAATTTAGCCAACAAGGGTAATTGAAGGAAGTTGTTCTATTTGCCTCTATATTTACCCCTGAACTCTTGTGCTGATGGTTCCAGAGCACAGAACCCAAAGTTCCTCCCTGACAGCTGCTGTGGGAAGGTCAGACCCAAACTTTATCTCCCTAATGTTTCTATAATTTAGCTTTGTTTTAATTTGCCCAAAGGAAAGTTTTCACTCTAATGCCAATTAAATATACTTGCAACCAGCTAATTCTACCTGTGTGTTTTTCATTTTCATTTACCATTTTTTCATTTTTCATCCATCTCTGCCCAATTTATAAAACCCTGCCTTACCCCATGGTCACCAATAGTCCTCAGATCTTAATTCTTTAATCACGTTATGGATTAAAGTCAGGGCCAGAAGCCGCTCAGACATCTCTAAAGATGATATCACTACCATAAGTTAAAGCACATTATTGTACATTCATGGACTAAAATATTAGTAATTTGATTCACACACTTCTTTGCCGTGTAGCACAAATGGACTTAAGTCTATTCTGATTATTTACTCAGGGATTATATTTTATTGCTATATTCACTCAATAATAATCTTATGTAATCATTTCCTGTGTGATCTAGAATTTGTAAACTTCCCCCAGATGCATTCCTCTGATTTGTCTCCATGACATGAAGTTGGCCTTTAAGTGATGTAGTTGGGGTTTCCCAAATAGGATGTTAATTTTCGCTCTTCACAGCTAGAGAAACATATCCTTTCTCATGACAGAGTATGTTTGTCTGTACAGAAGCTTTTGGGTTTGATGAGATCCCATTGATTAAGTGATTGTTGCACTTCCTGGGCTCCTGGTTTTTCTCTACTTCTATCTCATGGAGACTTCCTCCTATCTTTTCTTCCAGGATTTTCAGGGTTACAGGTCTTATGTTGAGGCCCCTGATCCATTTGGAGTTGATTTTTGTGCATGGTGAAGGGAGGGGGTCTATTTTCATTTTTTACAAGTGTTTATCCAATTTGCCCAGCACCGTTTGTTGATGATGCTATCTTTACACCAGCGAACATTGTTGGCACCTTTGTCAAAGATCAAGTAACTATAGTTACTCGAACTAAGAGCAGGGTCTTCAATTCTGTTCCATTGGTCTGTCTGCCTGTTTGTATGCCAGTGCCATGCTGTTTTTGTTACTGTGGCTTTGTACTATGTCTTTAGATCAGGAATGCTGATACCTCCTGTTTTAGTCAACTTTCTCTGATGCTGCACAGAAAGAATCCAACCAAAGCTGCTTGGGAGGAATGGGTTTATTTGACTTACAGACTCAAGGGGAAGCTCCTTCAAGGCAGGAAAAATGATGGCATGAGCAGAGGGTGGACATCACCTCCACCACAGCACTGCACACAGTGGCAGGAAGGTGTGCCAAACACTGGCAAGGGGGAGCTGGTTTATAATGCCCATAAGCCTGCCCCCAACAACACAGCTCTAGTGAGGTTCTAATAACCAAACTGCCATCAGCTGGGGATTGATCATTCAGAACACATTCTTTGGGGGAGGGAGGAGACACCTGGATCAAACCATGACACCTCCTGAGGAAGTTTGTTTTTTTTACTTAGGATAGCTATGGCTATCTGAGGCCTTTTGCCCTGCCAAATAAATTTTTAAATTATTTTTTTCTATGTCTGTGAAGAAAGAAGCTGGGATTTTTATTGGCATCTGTAAATCACTTTTGGAAGGATTTCCATTTTTACTATATTAATTCTTCTTATCCAGGAGCATGGAATATCTTTTCATCTTATCACATCCTCCTCTATTTCCTTCTTGAACATTTTAATGTTTTCATTGTATAAGTCTTTCACATCCTTGGTTAATGATATTCAAAGGTATTTGATTTTTTTTTTGAAAACAGGACAGTCTCTCTGGTGTCTTTTTCTGTGTGCATATCATCTGTATACAGGAAGGCTTCTGATCTTTGTGTGTTAATTTTGTATCCTGCCACTTTGCTGAAGGAATTTATCACCTTTATCAGTTTACTGATACTATTCTTTGGGTCTGTTATGTATAGGATCATGTCATCTGCAAAGAGGAATAGTTTTACTTCTTCCTTTCCAATTTGTATTTCTGGTTATTCAGTTTTCTATGCTCCTTTGAGACTGAAGCACGTCTCCTTTTCCCAAGAGGATTCAAAGAAACACACTACAAGGGCTCATGCAAGCAGTGAGGAATGTTCCCATCAATACCAGCATGGAAAGATAAGCTTAAGACCATATTCCTCACTCCCCCGCTTCATTTATTGTTCATCTGGTAGCTCATAATCCCTCCCAGAAAGCCTTGAAGGAAGGTAGGAAGCCATAAGTTCACTGAGATTCAGTTGGAGGCTTAAAACAAATTCCTATATTTTTCATCTATATGTATGAACTAGACATTATATTCACTGCTCAGGGCTTATATTCAGGATGACATTTCTTATGGAGAAGAAATGCTCAGTTAGCTACTTAAAGGTCCTCATAATAGGTACTAAGGTTTCAGAAACCAGATGGTAAATATACTACCTGACTTCGACCATGAAGATGATGCCAATAACTGGAGAAAGGGTTCTCTCCCAACAGCAAGATATCCCTATTCCCTTTCCTATGCATGAATCAAGACATGATCAGAAAAGTGAGGAGACTGCATTTCAACAGCCAGTGTCTCCTTCAAAAGCTTACTTAAGCTCATGTATGATGTTAACCCTACTTAAGAGCAGTTGATTAAAAAATATAGTACAAATAAATTTAATTTTAATGTATGCATATTTGACATCAAAATGGCATTTAGGCACATTTGAAAAGCAAGAACTATTAAGAAACATTCAATCTAAAGAGAGAACATATATAAAGGTTTGCAGATTCTTCATAGTAACTCTAGAGCTTCCAAAGGCCTGATGTCCATAAGTGGACTATTAAGCCAAATGATTTTAAATGAGTCTTGTTTAGAAAAACCCAGTATACATGATGGCAATGCCTTGTATAAATCTCTGCATTCCACTGTGAGCTTGCAGAGGTACTAGTCTGCCTTGCAACAGATCGCCCTTCTCTGTTTGTGAAGTCTTCATCCCAGCTGAATCACAGCTTGCTTTTCACTTCTCATAACACCTTGCAACATCACAAAATATTTTCTGGAGTTTGTGAAGGGCGGCTGCAGAATTAGTAAACTGAAAGAGGCCTTCCTTCCTCGCAGCCCTGTCAGCACCTTCTGTGCCAGCAGCCCGAAAGGCAGCTGGAGAACTCTGATTGCTTCTCCAGATTGTGACAGTTCTTGGCACCCTAGCCCAGAGCACGAATGGAAGCAAAGGGAACATTATGGAGCATTGCAGGTGCTGTTTCATAATATTGTCACTTTAAAGAATTGAATTTATAAATGACTCCATGAAGGTGAGTTGCTATGGTAACCAGCATTCTCAGCTCATATCTGGAAGGATGGTATGGGCCATTTCTACTTATTTTGGGTTTAAGGAATAACTGCTCTTAGGTAGTAACCAGGCTCATGTAATGCTAGAACAGTGGAGGAACCTTAGCAACCATTTAGCTTCACCTCCTAGATTTATAGATAGGGAACTGAAAAACAGAGAAGTGATGCTGCCCAGCTAACCTGTCAGCCCAGAAAGCATGTTTTCCTTAGAGTTCTGTTGTGCTTTATGTTGCTGTTGTTATACTACAGGTAGACATAGGGCTACTGTCACCTCTCACTGAGATGTTAAACTAGGTCCTTCTGTCTCCAGCAGAGTAAACACACTTTCATGTATTCGGAGTAAAATTTAAGAAGGCAGTATAAGAGCCAGGAAGTAACTTGAGGGGACTTTATGTAGTAGATTAATTCCAATACATAACATACATAATCTATCTCCAAAGAAATACGGTGAACTGTAATTAAAGTGAATATAAGGTAAACTTCCTTTAGTAATAAAAATTAACCTTTTGAGCTGAAGAGACTGTTCAGTGGTTAAAGGCACCTTCTTGCAAAGCCTGATGGCCCAGGTTCAATTCCCCAGTGTACCCTTAAAGCCTGATGTACAGGGTGGCACATGCATCTGGAGTTGGTTTTCAGTAGAAAGAGGTCCTGATGCACCAGTCCTCTTCTCTTCTCTCAAATAAATCAATAAATAAATATTTTAAAAAATATTATCCTTTAGGGATGGAAATATGGCTGAGCAAACATGAGGGCCTGAGGATGCCTGAGAGACTGCTTGAGTTCCATCCCCAGGACCCACATTCATAGCTGGGCATTGCCACACACAATCGTATCCCCAGTTCTGTATGGAGCAGAGATCTGAGAGTTGCCAGAGCTCAAGGGTTGGAAAGACACTCCGACTCAAGTAAGAATGTGCAGAATTGACAGCGGGACACCTGATGTTCTGCTCCAGCCACTGCAGGTGATCATACCCTGCCTCAGGTGAGTGCATGGGCTCCACGTGGGCACGTACCTGTGCCCACCACACACACACACAAAAAAAAAAATCCTTTAGATTTTTATTAATTTATTTGCAAGCAAACAAAAGAGGGAGATGAGAGAGAAAATATGGGCACACAGGTTCTCTTGCCCTACAAACTCCAGACACGTGTCATTTTGTGCATCTGGCTTTATGTGTACTGGGAATTGAACCCAAGCCAACAGGCTTTAAGTGAGTGTCTTTAACCATCTACCTAGCCCATCCTGCAGATTTTTCCAAGGCCTAGTTTCCTGAGCCAACAATTTTTGTATAAAATACTTCAGGTGGGCTGGAGAGATGGCTCAGCTGTTAAGGCACTTGCCTGCAAAGCCTAACGACCAGGGTTTGATTCCCTAGTACCCACGTAAAGCCAGGTGCATAAAGTGGCACATGAATCTGGAGTTTGTTTGCAGTGGCTAGAGGCTCTGGTGCACCTGTTCTCTCTGTCTGCCTCTCTTCTCTCTCTGCTTATAAATAAATAAATAAATAAATAAATAAATAAATAAATAAATTTTAAAAAAAATTTAAAAATTACTAATTTAAAAAAACAGCTATCCTTTCAGTTAATAATTTGCCACAGAAAATTTAGCCACAGGAATTTTCTACAAGGTTACAATAGAGAATGACAGGAAATTTACAATTAAATATGAAATTAAAGTGTTAGTTCATTTTAAAGTGATATAGGAATACAAGCCCTTTGTCCCAAAAATCATTGACCTCAGAGAGCTGGTTAAAGTGTAGAATTCAGCTCCAAGAGGTCTGGGCACCATACTGCATTTCTGAGAAGCTGGGGTCCTTGGTTGACAGTGGGAGCAGAAAGGGACTCGCTGTACTGCTAACTGTGTTTTCCATGGTGGTCAGCCCCAGCTTTCAGATTGGTAACCAGCTAGCACAGGAATCTCTCTGGCTTCTGAAGTGTCCTGCATTGTCTGCCTGGTATGTAGGTACTGCTGTACATTGCTGTTGCAGTCAGCATTCTAGTTGCTGCACAGAAAGAACCCAAGCAAAAGCAGCTTGTGGAGGAACAGGTTTATTTGGCTTATGGACTCAAGGGGAGACTCCATCCTGGCAGGGAAAATGATGGCATGAGCAGAGGGGTGGACATCATCTCCGCCACAGCACTGGAAACAGCGGCAGGAAGGTGTGCCAAACACTGGCAAGGGGAAGCTGGTTTATAACCCCATAAACCCACAGCTTCAACAACACAGCTCCAGCGAAGTTGTAAAACCCAAACTGCTATGAGCTGAGGATCGAGCATTCAGAACACATTCATCTGTGTGTGGGGGACACCTGGGTCAAACCATGACAATTTCCATGTCCCATATTCCAACCAGATCATAAATGCATAGCATAGTTTATCAACTGATTCATTGAAAATTATTACATTTCCTCCTTTTCAAAGTCCTAAAGGGGTAGCCCAAGAGACAGTGGGTCTATTCTGACTCGTATTTCCCTCTCCTGTAAGTAGATCGTTTAGAATCTAGTGGCTTTGAAGAGACTTCTCCACTGCGTCTGTGATCAAACAGCAACCAGCTGAGAGAGGATTTGTTTTAGACCCTATCACGAGGCTCTCTGCTTCATGTCCATAATCCCAGTACCCAGAAGGCTGAGGTAGGAGGATCTTCATGAATTAGGGACCAGCCTTATACAGAGTGAGTTCCAGATTGGCCCAGAGGGAGACCCTGCCAATAAATAAGTAAATAATCGGGTCACAAGAGGAAACACAAAATAGAAGTGCTGGGGTACTTTTTGACATAAAGTATTGTGTTTGTATTTTTCAGGATGCAGCGAGAGAGCTGGGGCCCATCTAACCCTACCAACCGACCGTAGGCCGATAGCTGAGATTCTGACAAGAGAGGACCCACCACAGTCATATCGTGGAGGATCCAAATGGAACCCCGCAGAGAATGACGGGATGAACAAGGGGCCCACAGCCACAGCCATTAAATCAACACAGGAT
>PVHP010002345.1:0-48084 GCA_004024765.1 Zapus hudsonius
AAAAAAAAAAAAAAAAAAAAAAAAAAAAAAAAAAAAAAAAAAACTATTTAAATGACAGCCAGCAATTAGATGAATCTAGAATGTAAAATGTTTCATGGAGGAGCCAGCACATTTTCTGCAGTAGCCATGACAGAATGAAAGGGAAATACTATTATAAAAAATATATGTATGTATGCATGTATGCATGTATGTATGCATGCATGTATTCATGTGTGCATGTATGTATGCAAGCATCTAAGTATGCATGTATGTATACATGCATGCATGCATGTATGCATTTGTGTATATGTGTGTAGGCATGCATGTGTATGTATACATGCATGTATCTATGTATGTGTGTATGTATGTGCATATGCATGTATGTATGCATGTATTATTATATATAATATATGTATTTGGTTTTTCAAAATAGGGTCGCACTCTAGCACAGGCTGACCTGGAATTCACTATGTAGTCTCAGACTGGCCTCAGTGATCCTCACAGTGTGATAGCTCACAGTGATCCTCCTACCTCTGCCCCTGAGTGCTGGGATTAAAGTTGTGCACCACCATGCCCAGCTCAGACTACAGGATTTTTAAGAGACATGAAGATCAAATAGCCAAATGTGGGTCCTACTTGAACTGATACTCTAAGAAAAGACCTGTCACACATTTTCTGAGATAACTGCTACAATTCAAGCATGTATTGAGTGACATGTGAACTTCAAGATGTATTTAAAGTTTTTGTTGGCATGTGGCTACTTAAAATATCCAGTTTACTTTTACAAATATATATCAAAACAAATAAATTTTGCATGATGAGTTTGGGCTTAGCTATCAATTATAACATCAAAAAGAAATTGAGATGATTTAATAAACACTAAATCCATAGTCAATGGTGTATACCAGTGATGAATATATTTATATACATATATATACACTATTATGGGAAAATCTAAAATAGTACATGAAATTATGTATTCAGACAATATTTCTTCACATGGGGAAGTGATCCTGAATAGGCAGCTACCTTATATAAGCTTACTTGAAGTATTTTTGTGTTATATCACTGAAATACTTTTTATTAAAATGTTCTTATTTTTATATTTTACCAAATACTTGTCATAATCAAATGCACAGTCTAAAAGTATTCTTAAAACCAGGTATAAGACCTGTGCTCAATTGACACAGCTTTTACATCTTTCCCTGATGTGCCACACCTTTGATTATGTTAGCTAAGATTAACTTGTCACCTTCCCATTAACAGAGCTGTCAGAAATTTCACCTTTGGTATTATCTACTCCAGTATTTTAACATGTCTGATTATCATCATTATTAATAATTACAATTTTGTAAGATTTGATCCTTTTAAGTCACAACACTTTTCATCAGCAAACATTTCCTCTGTGTCTAGTATTTGTCAGACACTGTTCTAGGCACTGAGGCATGTGATATGTATAAGACTCCCTCTTCTATTAGCACTCAGAATCTTGGGATGTTGAAGAAGCCATAGGACATAACCTCAAACATGTCTATAATCATGACTAACTCTTGAAACAGAAATAAACCCAATGAACTGGGTCCTACAATATATCCAATTACCAAGTTAAATCATATGAAATGCTAATAGTCACAAAATGTCCAAGAAAGTGACATTTTCATGGTTACAACTTAATCATTTTTCCTATAAGTATTTTAGAGATGAAACAAAGTTGGGGGTATTGACTATTTCTCTTCTTTTACAGGTGACAAAAGTGGGCACCAAACAGAAATGATGACAATCAAGTCACAAATCTAGTGTATCCTCAGGGAGTAAACAGATGCAGTGCTTAAAACCAATCAAGGGTCCTCATCTCCTGTTCATTAGAAAATTAGAGTTAATTTTCTAATTAATCAGTTAAAGAATTAGAAATTTTCTATAATTACACTCACGATTCTAGCTTTCTTAGGCTTTACTATGATTATTTTGGTTTTCCTTTATAACAATGATTATTATAAAATGTTTCTGCTCTTTGACATTCTAATAAGTTTTAAAATTCTGCCAAGTCATGATTTTTTTCTGAATTTATTTCCTTACCTCATAGAGGACTACCTATTTTGTTTGGTAGACTATGTCATGGCATGTCTCGGGATTTCCTGATTTAAAATTGGTTTCAGTCACCTATAGTAAATTATCTGTTATAATCTCTTGACATTTTAGAGCACTGTGACCCGCCTATATTTTGCCTGTAACTCTTGTCCCCATTACTTCTATTACTACAACTATTAGCATTAATTCCCTGATTCCTTAGTGGTACCAGTGACGTTTTCTATAATTTATTATGAATACACACACTATATAAATTCATAAATTTCTTCCAGAATATAACCTAAATATATTTATGTGTGCAACAAGGGTATTGATAACCATTTTATAAATAACATTAAAAGATTGGAAACACTTAGGCAAACAAATAGCCAAATACATGTTAGTGTGCCAAGTAAGTGTTATGATAATAGCCAATTCTGAAAGTAGAATTTGTTAGGAGCATTTGATTTTTTATGGTAGAGTGAGTATAAATCCAGACAGCACATTTAATTCTATACTCTGTTGTTTAATATGCTCCCTATTTTCCTTTCAGCTGGAGTTGCTGCTTTGGATTATTAGAACGTCTTGTATCCTCCAAGCTCAATATTAAAGTTAGTAAGATAGCTTTCTCTTCAGAAATATCTCTCGTCTAGGGCATGTTGAACTGCAGTTCAAGGGCAGGTTCATTTGCTTATGGGAAGGGAGGATGGAGGAAGGTTGGGTAATGGGTATCACAACATGATTTAATGCTATCAGTAATATCTAGCATTCCCCAGCCCAATGGGGGTGATGACAGCTCACAATGCCTCTTCAAGACATTAGGAAGATAAAGAGAAGGCATCTTGAATATCACAAATATAATGAAATAATTAGGAGACAAAACTCTATTTACCCTAATTTGATTAAGTACATAATGTATGGATGTGTCAAAAATACTGTAAATTGGTAATGTGTACTACTGTTACATGGAAAAAATCAAACTTTACAATAAACTGATAGTTATTTGTGCTTCTTAAATTTTTAACCACCTAATATTTCTTTTTAGATTTTCCCAAATCTTTGACTATTTTTGATGTTCTCTTTATGACTTCGGAGAGAAGTTAAAGTATTGCTTAATTAAAACCATAGACAAGCCCCATAATGCCGTCTCTGAGAAGAAAGGCTCTGTATCTCTAGCAGCTCATTGGAAGCACTCACTCACTCTGACTATTGAGACGGCTCCCTGTATGCCATCATTGCTGGGATTTGAAAATCCACAATGTGCTCATCATAATTCTTCACAAGAAAATCGTCTTTAACAATCTAAAGAAAATGCTGTCCTAAAATTCTGGAAAGAACATAATCCAATCAATTGTTAGTGCGATTTATGGAGATTTATTTTTTACTTAGCTGCCCAATTCAGAATATTGCTAGCATCTAATGACCACATGAGGGCGCACGCTCACCAAAAATGTGTTTGCAATATGACCCAGCCTCAGCCAGGAAAGATGTTTTGTTATTTTATCCTTATGCATTTTGGAAGACATAAAATAATTTGTAGGCCGGAAGAAAATGAATATCTAGATTTAAACATAAATGGAAATATGCCGTCTATACAACTAAAAGAACGAAAGCCAGGAAACAAAAAAGATATTTATTCAAATGCACAGATATTCATAAAGGTTTCATGTGTTATGAAAAGTATAGTCTGTAACCCACCTGTAGATGTAGAAAGAGACAAGTGTATGCGCTAGTTAAAGCAGCCTCTCTCTGTGTCTCACTTTTGCCAAGAAAATCAGTATACGTGGAAGTCAGGACCAGAATATATATTGAGGTTCTGCTCCTGGACCTTTCTCAGGGTCTTCAAATTTGTGCATGGATGTGGAGTCATTTTTTATTTATCATTCCTGTACACACCAATATGTGTGTGACTGTCTAATGAATGAGAGGAATCTTTGACATCCATGCCTCCAACTTGAAAATAGTTCAAAGAATCATTCTACGAGATGACTTCCAGATGGATTTCAGTGGTCCCTATAAAAGCAAAGAATTGGCAGATACATACATATATTTATTTATTATATTTATTATATATATATATTGTGTGTGTACCTGTATACATACATAAATGTTTGAAGTACACATATATCATAGCTATGTATGTAGATATACATCATTATGTGTGCATAAATACAGGTAGATAGAGATATAGGTCTAAAATTATGGTATATTAGAATTCACATAAGATTGAAAGCCTTGCCTCTCTGGGTATGCATGACCTTCTGATCTCTTCTTGAACTCTGCTGGAAAAAGGAAACTTCCTATTGACTGGCAAAGGCCATGTATGTGATTTTGAATAGTAATTGTATAAAGTATTCTGTACAGTGTTAAATGTTAAGGCTAGATCAATGTTTTCCCCATTACTCTTATTAGTTTTCAGAATCAGTTCATAGTAATTTTAACTCCTGGAATTCACTAAGTTGTCTCAGGGTGGCCTTGAACTCATGGTGATCCTCCTACCTCTGCCTCCCGAGTGCTGGGATTAAAGGAGTGTGCCACCACGCCCGGCTGATACCCAAACTGTTAAAACATATCTTAACATTGTTTTCAGAATCTTTCTCATAAAATGGTATTCTACAAGTGCCTTTTTCTAAGGCATCACAGCATATAAAAAGGTACAGAAAACAGAATTTTAAACTTCTGAATCTGAATCTCAATACTATAAACAGGGATGTTTTTCTTTCCTAGATTCCTCAGCAGTGATGGACATTTAGCCTGGATATAATGTTTTCAGGATATCTTTATCTGCTTGGTTATTTATTTTGCTTCTATTATTGTTCCTCTTTATTTACTTATATTCCACTATAAGACATTAAATCTAGGATCTCAAGCATACCAGGCAAACATCCTACCACTCCAGAAGAGAAGGATCAAATACGCATACAACTTACACATGGATGTATAAACTAGAAAAACATATATATAATTGAGAATTACGTGAATTAAGTGGGGAGGTGAATTTGTAATTGAAGAGGATTCTATTTTTAAATGGAAGATTTGGGGATAATCTCATTACGAGTGTAACATGTAAATTAATTTTTGAAGGACATGAAGACACAAGTTATCAAGAGAAGTTGAAGAACAGCGTCACAGGCAGAATATAAATCCCCTACGAGGAGATCTGCATTGTCCTGGAACAGAAACAAATTACCTGAAGTTACTTTGTGGAGAGTTATAAATTGGATTTTTAATGCTTTCAAGCAACTGGCCCAAAGTAGACCACTCAAAGAGATTTTCACAGAAAGTTTTAGATGAGAAGGGTAACTAATGACTTCTGAACTGAGACATGACACCCTCTTGAACACAAAATGGATTATTCAGAATTCAAAGTACATCACCAGTTGCCAATATGGAAACAGGAAGAAAAGTTAGGAGATACGTTCTTGTGTTCTGCTGTGATAAAATACCTGACTGAAACACTGGATGGGAGGGATGGTTTATTTTGAGCCACGAGGCTCTGATTTCAGTTCATCATGGAAGGGAAGACATGGTTGAGGAAAGGGTCTGTCCATGGTAGCAGGAATATGCGATGAAGCTGTTCACATCCAGGCAGAGCAAGAGGCAGAAAATGCAAGCCAGAACCAGGACAGGAAAATGCCAAACCCCTAGATACTTTTGCCCAAAAGACTCCACACCCTGGGAACCAAGGGCTAAAACATAAGCTTGTGGTGGACATTTCAGAGCCCAACCATAGCAGAGGTCATTGAAAGATCTAGTGAGGGAAGATGTAGAATGGATCATCACAGCAAAGGTAAAAATGTAGGAAGTAGGTCAGTATATGGTCAGGATTTTCCAGCTACTTAGATTTGTGGTACAAAGGAACAGTAAGGACTTAAGGTTGGCCCCATGTTTTGACGCCACATATTTTATTCTAAACTGTAGAAAGGATGCTAGTATCAATGACCGAGTTGGTAAAACTGAATGAAGTACAAATCTTGGGGTTTCAACTGGAAAATCAAGTAGAGAACTCTTCCCTGGGTAGAGAGCTGGGTAAGGTTTGAGATTTAAAATAGGTGTTCATATTTATAAAGGAATCCAATCAAAGGGTCATTAATCCTCCCTCAGCTAAGGAGTGGAGAGCTGGAGGTAGAAAATGAGGTTCTCTGAGGACAAGAGAGAGAAGATGGCCAAGGAGTCGTGTGCAGTATGAGACCAGGGGAGAGAGCAGGTCACACAGATGGTGTGCAGGCATAGCTGCTGTTTTAGACTGGCTACAAGAACGTCATGCAAATCACCTCACACCATCAACCACAGGCTACAGTTACTTAAACCTTTGAGTCTCAGATTCACGTCTCAAGAAACCCAAGTTAATGTCCTTTAAAAATCCTTCAACAGGCTCCAAGATTTTTTAAAGTACTCAACTCACATATTTTAAGTAATCTGTATAAATCATCCCAATTTTTCTAAATATTACATACAAAGGGTGTTTTCAGTGGTAAAATCTAATATTTTTGAACTTGAAGACTCTTAAGGATCACTTACTAAATACCACCGCCAGGTAAGATGATACCTCGAAGGTCTTTATTCATTTAATCCACAGATATTTTGTCATTGGGTCACTGGGTCATATTGAAACTGTCTCCTGGTGCGTTCCTCAGGTATGAGACTTTAGAATCCCATTATGTAATTGTGTCCATTAAAGATTACTAAGTGTTCTTCCCTTCAGTGTTTAGGATTGTTCTCCCTTCAGCTTTTTCATCCGTGAAATCTCTAAAATACTGTCAGTCGTGGCTGTATTTCCATTCCCTATATGAATCCTACCATTTTTGAGGTAAACTTTATTTAGGTCACTATTCTTGGATTTCTGGTAGCTTAGATAACTAAACATTTTGTCTTTGTTGTCATTCACACATCCACAGTTTCATTTGCCTGCCATGTACAATTTTCAGCTAGAAACTTATCAACCTTCAACTTTGCTTTGGTTATTTCTTTGTAAAGATTTTAGAATAACATTTTCTGCAATGACAAAAATTGTCTTCATATGTTAATGAACTATAACTAGAAATGTAGTTAGTCCATGTCTGGAACTGAATTTCTATTACTTAATTTTAATGAATTTAAATTGTCACATATGTCTAAAGGCTACCATGTTAGACATCATAGATATGTACAGTAATACTGAATGTTATTCAGTAAGTTCTTAGGTTAGGTCTAGAAATTTCTAAGCACACAGATCTTTTTGAATTTAACTCAATATTTATAAAACCAGAAGTCAAGGGTACCGAGAATATCATAAATGAGAAAAGGAGCCCAGTGATGACAGTTTAGAACTAGCACATAGTTCTATTATAGACATCTATTATATATATATATATATATATATATATATATATATATATATATATATGTATAAAAATGTCTCTATAAAAATGGGACTTATCAAAGGTGCCAGTGTATCCAGCCCACAATAGCTAGTGTATGAAATAAAATTAGTTTCTAGACCTACTTAATTTTTTAAAAAATATTTTTATTTACTTACAAGCAGAGAAACAGAAGAGAGACAGACAAGAGAGAATAGGCACTGTAAATGAACTCCAGATACATGCACCACTTTGTGTATCTGGCTTTATGTGGGTACTGGGGAACTGAATTCAGGTCATTATGATTTGTGGGCAAACATCTTAACCACTGAGCCATTTCCCCAGCCTTTATTTATTTATTTATTTATTTATTTATTTATTTATTTATTTATTTATTTTTGAAGCAGAAGTTCACTCTAAGTCCAAACTGAACTGGAATTTACTGTGTATCCCAGGCTAGTATTGAACTCTCAGAGATTCTCCTACTTCAGCCTTCTTGTGCTGGGATTAAAGGCATGAGACACCTTCCCAGCTGAAATGTTCTAATTAAAATAAATTCAATTTTACTCAAAGTTTTCTCAATTTCGCACAGTCAAATATGGCTAAATAGTTGTGGTTTTGTTGGTGATAACTAAGCACATTTTCCTGCTCTCATGGGTACATCATATGTGCATGTAACCATCCTGGTCATTTGCCTTATGCTCAATTCTCTTGACCTACCTCATCATAGAGTTAAATAATCTGAGATTCTAGGCAGTATCACGCCTGCATTTAGAACCTTTATTTTTATTTTATCATTTACCAACAGTTTGTGGTTATCATAAAACATTAAAGGTAGTAAAATATAAAATCAATTTAATTCCTTGGTTCTGATATATTTCTCTCACATCCATTGGGTTCAGTGTCAATAGCCACAGAAAATTGAAGGTAGCAATTTCTTCATCACCAAAGACCAGAGTCATCTTAGATTAAATTTCAGCTACTGTCTCAAGAAAATATATTTTCTTTTGTTTTTTGAGATAGGGTCTCACTCTAGCCCAGGCTTACCTGGAATTCATTATGTAGTCTCAGGCTGACCTTGAACTCACAGAGACCCTCCTACCTCTGCCTCCCGATTGATGGGATTAAAGGCATGAGCCACCATGATACTTGAAGTTTTATAATAGGTATTTGTTACTATTTGAATAGTTAGTATCCTCCACAGGCTCACTTTATCTACAAATAGTGCCACTACAATGGGAAATTCTGGGATCTTGAGGAGGTAGGATTTAACTGTAGGAAAAAGGTCACTCAGGCAGGTCCTTGGGGGATGTTCTGACCTTAGCCTCTTCCAGGTTCTCTTTCTGCTTCTGGTCTACCATGATGTGAACACCTGTTCTCCTACCATATGCTCCAGCCACCATGCTGCTCTAGTCAAATGTATGGTTCCAATGTGGAAGGAACTCACTGAAAACATGAGTGCACACACACACACACACACATACATGCACACACACACAAAGACACACACGCACATACACACAAACACACGCACATACACACACATACACACAAAAATACACACATACACACATAAACACATACATACATACACAAAGACACACACACACATACACATGTACATACACACACAAACACACACATATACACACAAAGACACATACACACACATACACAAACACATACACACATATACACATACACTACACACACATACACACAAACACACACATGCACACACATACACACATACACACACATATACAAACACATATACACACATACACATATACACACATACACACATACACACACATAAAGACACACATACATACACAAACAAACACACATACACACACAAACACACACATACACAAACAAACACACTTACACACACACAAAGCTTTCCCCCTTTAAATTATTTCTGTTAGAAATTTTGGTCACAGCAACAATTAAGCTAACTGATACAGTATTCCTGTGGCACATTATTAAATATTAATTAAATTGAGAAGAAAGAGTGAAAACTCCACTTAAAGCATGTGTGAATGTTCCTGCTTATTTACTATTTGCTCAGTGACACACCTCATGCATGAGCTCCCCCTCATAATCTCATATTTACTTAGCAAACTCTCATTAGTTAAAACATGCTCACAACTCTGCATCAGGCTCTAAAGAGATGTTATGAAATATCAATGTGTTCCCTACACTCTAGAAGCTTAAGATGTTGAGAGAAAATCCCACATGAAAATACCAAGAAGTCTAAGACACAAGTGCTAGGTGATTTTGTATTTCATTTTATTCTCATTTAATACTACTAATTGGGTTTTCATGCATACAAATAGTTCCCTAAACTAAATTTTGTTCAGAAATCCTTCTCAGAATCTAATTATATATGTATTAATTTTTGGAAGGTGTTGGCTCAATATGGCATTATGAAGGAACCAGTCAGGATATCCCTTGAAATTACTATAGCCATAGCTTCTCAATGGTTAAAGTCTAACATCAAGAGTCAAACACAAAATGAAATATCTGCAAATAAAACACCTACACTTAATTCAAATTGCTCCCTTATTTCAAACAATGACAGGTGTGTGTCATTTAACAAGAGGATGCAAGAATGGTGGAGCTAGATGCCACTCTACTTAATACTTCACCTTAAATCCACTCAATATCTCCTTCTCTGAAAGCATCTTATTAACTGAATAAGGAGATTCGTGGGTCTAGATACACAATAAGGATACGATATTAGTGACCAAACCATTGCCTTGAAGATAAACTCCAATGAGTTTTATTTAAAAGGATTACTGCCAGGTTCCTGAAAATCACTAATTATGTCACTTCTTAAATGAAAATACTTCTACAGTAAGGTTCTGTACATTTAAAAAAAGGATATCCTCTAAATTAGTCTTTACAACTTTTATAAATATAGTCCTGGGCTGGAGAGATGGATCAGTCGTTTAAAGTGCTTGCTTGCAAAAGCTTGAAGGCCTGGGTTCAATTCCCCAGTAACCAT
The DNA here is from genome assembly GCA_004024765.1 of Zapus hudsonius. Classification (NCBI taxonomy): domain Eukaryota; kingdom Metazoa; phylum Chordata; class Mammalia; order Rodentia; family Dipodidae; genus Zapus; species Zapus hudsonius. The sequence continues at coordinate 10,399 of PVHP010002345.1, forward strand.
GTGTGGTAGCCACACCAACTGCGATGTTCCTCAAACAAGGTACATAGGAGGAAAGAATTTATTGAAGCTACAGATCCAGAGGGAAAGTTCCATAATGGTGAAAGAGGCTGGCCCCCTTCACAGGTCCAAGCAGAGAGAGAAACCCAACACATGCAGGGTACACACACAAACAAAACAGGCAGGGGGAATAGAGATTTTCTAGCCCTTTTATATAGCCTTGGGGTGGGGGATGGTCTTGCAACCCTTTCCCAGACTTGTTTACTCCCTGAGACTCTGTAATTTCCTTCTGCATGGTCCTCCCAGAAAGGATTTTTTTTTCTGGCTCCCCTGAGCTTCCTTCCATCCTGCCCCCTACTGAAGGGCTGCCTTCCTGTGAACATCCTCAGAGACCCACCCAAGATTACTAAAAAGGTCAAGTTGACAACAAAACTTAACCAAAACACCATGTAAAGCCAGATGCACAAAGTGGCATGTGTATTCGGAGTTCATTTGCAGATGCAGGAGGTCCTGGCATACTAATTTTCATTCTCTCTCTTTCTCTCTCTTTCTCTCTCTCTCTTTCTCTCTCTCTCTCTCTCTCTCTCTCTCTCTCTCTCTCTCTCTCTCTCTCTCTCTCTCTCCTCTTTCTGTCTCTCTCCTGCTTTCTTTTCTTATGTTGGGTCTCATTCTAGCCCAGGCTTACCTGGAACTCATAGTGATCCTCCTAATTCTGCTGAGACCTGGAATTAAAGGCATGTACCACCATGCCCAGCTCAAATTTCACTTTAAAGGACAGACTATGGAGAAAATATTAAAATACCAAAATTCATCAAATTACTCAGGTGCTCTTTCACATTTTCTTGGTAAGATAAATAACCCATATTTTCTTGGTGAGATAAATAACAATGAGTACCACTGGAATGCTTAAGTGGTTTTCTATTAATATATATATATATATATATATATATATATATATATATATATATATATTTAAGTTTCATCTGATATAGTTTGATGACTCTTAAGTGACTAATCTAATTTCTCCATCAAAGGAGTTTATGGGACACAAATGGAAGGTGTCTCAAATTCTTTCTGGACTATCTCAATATAATACTATATAAGCCTTTTTCTAAGGGCTTCTTTAAATGTTGAAAAGTCACTTTATCTATTCTAAACATGCATAGAACCTTATTCCTATCATTTTTTATTAACACAGGGTATATTTGTACAGAAGTTATATTGAATTACATTCTTCATAAAGACATGATTTAAAGTGTATGTAAGGTTATGTAAATACCATGTCTTCTGTAGAAAGTGCTTAATCATATACAGATTTTGATTTCTACAGAGTCCTAAAACCTGTCTTCCATAGCCATCAAAAGATAACTATATATTCAGCAGAAATAACCCACAAAACTCTTGCATTTACTTTTAAAAAACCACCTCGACACAAAAATTGATATAACAGATCACACGAATTATTTTCAATTATTTTTTCTTATTGATATTTGTGATGAGTCAAGTATCTAACATTGTTGAATTACATTATAATAATTCTTATATTAATTCTTATATTAATTTTTTATACTATGAACATATAAGAAATTTAAACTAGCTTTCATTTTAAAACTTAATTATTTTTCTACTAGCATTCTTATCCTTCAAGTAAGCTGCCATTTAAAACCTTCATTCATTCATTTGCTTTATAATTTATTTATTTATCTTTTTCATGTTTTAGAAATGTCTGCTAGATACCACACATGAATAAAAATAGCTTGGCTTTAACTGTCCATTATTCATTTGAGGTTCCTTTGTGTCTTTTTTTTAAAAAAAATATTTATTTTATTATTTATTTGAGAGAGAAAGGAAGAAAGAGAGGCATGGGCAGAGAGAAAGGGGGAAAGAGAGAGTGAGAGAGAGAGAGAGAGAGAATAAGTACATCAGTGCCTCCTGCCACTACAGACCAAATTCAAATACATGTACCACTTAGTGAATCTGGATTTACATGGGAACTGGGAACTCAAATCCAGGTCTTCAGGCTTTGCAAGCAATCACCTTTAACTGCTGAACATTTCTCCAACCCTCCTTTGTGTCTGAAACTGTTTAGGCAACAGTTCAAGGTGTGTTTTTAAAATATAAAATGTAGTTTTTGTGAATTTTCCATCAAGGAGGATAGTACTACATATGTGTGCCTGATTCATAATTTAAAAGTAGAAAGGGAAAACTGAAGAAAAGGCCATGTTAATTGCTGCCAGTTCTACCTAAAAATCTGAAAAAAAGCAAGAATGATTAAATGAGCAAAGGGTTCAAGAAAGCAAAGTTGTTGTTAAGGGAAGAAGGCTTCATCTAAAAGTTTGTGCACATTTTAATTGCAGGAATCAGAATGGGAACACTGAGACAAACAGCATTAGAGATTCCTTCACACTTCAAAGTCGGCCTCATAGACATCCTGTTCAACATCACTAGTCATAGAGACACTGCAAACAAAAACACAGGAATTCCTATTTTTCTCCAAAAACTGGTGCTTATCAATGACATGTGATATTAACAAGGAAATGTTTCTTTCCAGTCCAATGGTAATAGCATCTGAAATCTCATTGATCCTTTACTAGAAGCCTTAAAATGCATCATTCCTTCCACCAATAACTTCATTTCTATGAATTTTTTCTAATGATTTGTTTTTCACTAAAATATCTAGATTCTAAAATGAGATAATGAAGTGGCTGCACTCTTTGCTTTTAATCTTGAACTTTGAGGTTATGGAGAAATTGTTTTCCTTGATAAAAATGCTTTGTTGTATTTTTTTTCTTCAGTAGTTTCTGTATGCAGCAGCTCCAGGGTTTCAGGTTCTGGAAACTCAGGCTAGCATTCTTCCCATCATTCATCTCCATGATCATGTATAGAAGTTGTCACTCTCAGTGGTAAAATGCAGAACAATAACCAGAGGAACGGAAGTCCACTGAGCTGGACAGTAATGATCACTTCCATCACTGAGCCAAGAAATGTCTGAAAGTTTGCAGCACCCTCCTTCAGAGAAAAGCCCAATGAGAGTCAACTTAAAACGTACGAAACTGTGAAAAGGACATGTCATTGATGGCAAATTCAGAGTCAATTCAATATAAAAATGAAACTGCAGATAAATCACTCAAGAATTTACTTAAAAGGAAAAGAATTCAGATACACACAAAATACATACTGTATGCTGTGTGTATACATATTTCTGCATAAATATGTTTAATGTATACACATTTAATGTGTGTGTTAGTGTTTGTGTGTGTTTAAAATGAGCAAAACTACTACAGTGAAGTAAGAGAAGTTCAAATTCAAAACCCAGAGCTATCCAAACTTCAATGGCTACATGAATCACTTGCTCAATAGTTTACTAATATATATTTAAATAAACACTATGGGGAAAGAGCCTCAGATTACTAAACGTGGAGACTATGAAAAAAGTGACAATAAAAAGTTTCTGTCTAGAGATGATGACTCAGGGAACTGAGTGAAAGAGGGGGTGGAAAGACTATAAGAGCCATGGTGGGAGAGAATATCCAGAGACACTGTCCCCTTCAGCAACAATGCACAAAGGGCGGAGGAGGGGGCAGAACCTGGCGGCCTCCTGTACTAACCCCTACCCCATTGATTGATGCAGCATGCCCAATGAGGAGGCTACCCAGTGGATTGGGGACACGGAGGAGGGAAATAGGGATACCAACGCAGTATTTGCTCATATAATGTATCTCATTTTGGATAATAAAGATATCAATAAAATAGATTCTTAATCTTCCATGACCAAAACTTGATGAAAATGAACTGTATCATGAATCCAGGTTGCAGGGCACAGCCTTAGTCAGCCTTGGCTTGGAGTATACCTCCTGGTGCTTGCATGGCACACGCCATCACACCAGAAAGTGCCAGGCAATACAAACTGAAACACATCAACTCAGATTACTGGATGTTACCAATTGCAATGTTTTTAATATACATACAAAGTTTACACTTATAATGGTATCATTATAGAAAACAAACACATTTAATTTCTCTGCATGTATAAATTTATATATATTTGGATTGTATTGTGTGATTTAAAAATTGCTGTTTGAGTTGATGTCTGGAATTCTGGAAAAAAAGAGTCCTCAAATGGATTCTGGCTTGGGATTAGGACAGAATTTTGAGCAATTTCTGAAAATGGCCCTAAACATACTTCTGCCATTTTGCCTGACATACTTAGGCAAAGCAGTATTCTCAGCACTTATGATTACAGAGTTGAAATATCAATCAGCCAAAAACACTGAAGATGCTCTGCATCCGCAAAAATCAGTGTTCAGTGAAGATTTCATTCTTAATGTAAAAGTCAACAAGCACACCTGCCTCAGCATGCAGGTTTGTTTTTTTTTAATAAATGGTAAAATTGCATAGATCAAAGAATTGTTTTAAAATAAATTTCTTTATAATTTACTATTTGTAAATGCTTGATTTGCATCCCTATGTAATATACATATATACCAAGGGTCATATAAAACTTTGTATGACAAAAGGGGCCATGAGTAGAAAGCATTTCAGAATTTTGATTGAGTGTATGCACCTAGGGGTTTTCATATTCCCCTAAGGATAGGCAAACCTTTCTTAACTAGCTCACAGCTCCATACACTGAATTCAATTAAAAACCTAAAGTCTTCCCTAAAACAGCAGATGAGAAGGTCATGGCAATAAGAACATCACACAGGTCTCCCCATTTCTCCTTCCCATTCACACTCACCTTCTCATACTTTACCAAAGAGATTCATCTTCCCAAACAGCTCATATCTCAGCAATGCAGTGACTTGGAAAACATACTTAAGAAACCAACAAAGGATGTAGAAGATGGATCTGAACTATTGATATTACAGACAGTCCTATTGGGAAGACGCTATAAAATCATGGTTGTTCAGGATGGAAAGGGATACAATTTCACTCAAATGAATGTACTCAAATGAAAAAAAAAAGAAAGAAAATCAACAGTATAGATGGAGGTCACAAACATAAATTGTATGCTCTGATTAAGATACATTTTTGGAGTAAGATAGTAGAAGTAATTTTGTTTTGGTAGTTTCATAGTGTAGCGAAGAGAACAAAATAGATTTTCTGTAAGAAACATTTTGTGAGTGGAAACTTAGTGCACCATAGAAATATTTTATATGATCTAGTTTAAAAAAATAAAATCACAGTCATCATTCATGTCTATTCAATATTATATCATTCTTGAAATGAATGGGTAACATTTAATCCATAAATTCATGAGTTACTTGGAAACTATCAAGAGACTTGTCAATATAATTTTATGTAGGTGTGCACATGTGCTCATATGTGTGCAGGTACACAGTGCATGTGTGGAGGTTGAGGACAATCTCAGATGATGGTTCTTGGGCGCTTTTGTTCCACTTTGTTAGAGGCAAAATTTCCTGTTATTCACAACTGTGTTAGCAAGCCTAGCTGGAACAAAAGTTTTTGGGAGATCCACCAGTCTCTGCCTCCCATCTCCCCATAGGTATGTCGGGATGACAGATGAGTTTAGTTTTTAGTTTCTTTCCATGGATTCTGGAGATTTGAACTCAGATTTCCATACTTGCACTGCAAACACAATCCACTGAGCCAGCTTCCCACCCATAATTTTGTTTTTTGAATTTATTGTCTACCTAGAACTTCCCTTATAAGTTTCACTAATATATATACAAAATCCTCAATTATAGTCAGTGGATCCAAAAGTAATTTTATTTAAAAAATTGGGTCCCAATGGCATAAGAAATTTAAAAACATCTAAAATTATATAGATATATAATAAGGCAAGTTCTTATTTTTTGCAACGACATTAGAAAGAGCGATTTATAAATGATTTTCAAAAATAAAAAGTAAACATTCTAAGCATATAATTAAATGAGATTTCTGAAGCCACAAGTAGTTTAGATATGCTGAGAAAATCTTGTTTAGGGGCTAAGGAGATGGCTCAATAAATAAACTGCTTGCTGCGAAAGCAAGAGGACCTGAGTTGGTATTCACAGCACACATGTCAAAACCAGATTGGGGAGTGGAGAGATGACTCAACAGTTAAGGTGCTTGTCTGCAAAACCCAATGACCAAGGTTTAATTCTCTAGTACCCACATAAAGCCAGATGCACAGGTAGCAATACACCCTGAGTTCCTATGCAGCAGCTGGAGGCCCTAGCAGGCTCTCTCTCTCTCTCTCTCTCTCTCTCTCTCTCTCTCTCTCTCTCTCTCTCTCTCTCTCTCTCTCTCTCTCTCTCTCTCTCTCTCTCTCTCTTGCTCTCTCTCTCTTCTCTCTCTCTTTGCAAATAAATACATATATTTAAATACATATATTTAAAAATACAAATGGGGTGGCATATATCTGTATTCTCAGTGCAGGAAAGGCAGAGACACAGGATTCCCAGGGCTAACTAACCTGGAAGTCTGGCCAAATTGGTGAGCTCCAAGTTCAGTTAGAGATCCAGTCTAAAAAAGAATGTGGTGAGTGATTAAGGAAGACACCCAGCATCTATATGCATGTGCACACAGGTTTGTATATATCCATACCTAAGAGTTCCCACACACATATGAACTCACATACACATGTATACATACACCAAACACATATACATGCAAAAAAGTAATATGTTGTCAATGTAAAATGTATAAGGAGCTATGTAATTTTTGAATATTGGGACACAGGTTAGCAAAATTTATTTAAAATTCCCTATTTATGATCCTTTAAAAAAGTAGAGGACTTCCAGGTATGACAAATTTTACCTGTACAAGTTTCTACTGTTTTCATTATTATCTTCAACTTATTTATTATTATGGTATAATAAAAGTAGGATTTCTATATAAGCTGCAAAAATTATTGGACATATATTTTATGTAAAGTTATTTTATGTTATCCTTACATAAACCACTCCTTATTGGCTGCTGAAAATAGTTTCTTCATGAAAATAAAATTTAGCTTCCTCTGATATGTGGATGAGACCATAAAAATTGGCTCATCTCAGTTTCCTTGATGATTTTCTTACTAGAAAGTTCAAACATAACTCCATTCTCTTCATGACTTTGGATTTTCTATTTTTTTGTTGTTTAATGGTCTTTCTGCATGTCTCATTTTGTTCTAGTTTAAATCATTTTACAAGTCAACGAATACCTTACATGGTGGAAAGAACACACATTCTGGAATCAGATTGCCTTTGACCAAATCTGATCTTTATCCTTTGGTGTGGTATGACTGTGGTCAAACCCAAGATTATTTTATTTCAGTGTGCTCTGGTAAAATGCAAATGAAATGAGTAACTACCTCATAGAGAATTATTTATTAAGAATACATTAGTTTCAAAGCATTGAGAATGCAAAGTTCATGCAGTTAAAGAAATAGTCTATAAATAGAAAAGAGAAAGAAACTCAGAATATCATGTATATTTCATCACCCTGAATTGGGTGAACTCTCTCACTCTCAAAGCCTCACACCATGGAAAAGACACAAATATGATAATTATAAAAGGTTTAATTAATTTTGAATGTATCAGTGCAATAGTAAATCAATCAATAGAAATATCTATTAAATACGTGCATGAAAATAACACAATAAAATTTATCATTAAATATAATGAATATATGTTATAAGTTTAATACCACAAAAGAACAGATATATTTATTTCTAGCCATGAAAAAAGTCACAAAAACTTTTTGTCAATGAGCTGTTCTTCCGTTCCCTATTAAACAGTGATGAAAGATTTATATAGTCCTTTTCTTATTGTGCTACTTACTAAGGAGGTTACAGTGGTCCATGAGTAAGCCCAGTCACAAATTTAACCTAAATAACTCTAAAATATACTCCACAGAGAAAATTTGAAATAGACTCTGGTGTCTCAGATTTTTAGCTAAAGCAGCAATACATGGGGGACATCTCCCTGAAAGTAATAAATACTTAATAAAACACTGACCAGAACAGAGCAAGACTAGGCAGGGTATCATGTCCCCAAAGAGTCTATATGTGAGAAGACTGTGGAAAGGAGATTTGAGGAATTTCCAGAGGTTTAAATCATCTCTCTTTTCAGAAGGTAATGAATGGTTTTGTGCCCCCAGGTAAGCGAAGTGACTTATATACTCAAAGATGACCTGGTTAGGATTATGGCTCATGCAAAAAAAAAAAATCAAGAAAGAACTTGTTAAAACTCATTTAGTTCTTTTCATCTGGTTAGAGAGAAAAGAAAATCTAATATTAGGACAGAACCATGATGGAGATCCTCCCCATTCAGGCTTAAAACTTGCTGGATCTGTCTTCATGTCAGGAAGAGAAACCAAGTCAGAAAGGCTCTTCTGTATATTAGCAAGACAAGTAAGCCTCAGTTTCCAGCGTCAGAAATGGGATTCTTATCGGACTCTCAATAAGAGAGATTTACCAGGAAAAGGACATGCAGCTCTAAGGAAGCCTCAGACAGAGGCTCCCCAATCCTACAGTTTCATTCCAGTTTCACTATCTGCCATTATAATGGTCATTGAAACAGAAAACCCAGTCAACAGAAAACCACAGACAGGTCCAATGAAGGACATGCGACTTGTATGTCTTCCAGTCTTTTCATCCCACCTCCACCTGCAAAGCTACTGAAGAAGAAATGGAGGTGGAAGTTGTTGTCGTCAGCTCCACATTGATGGGATGAATATCCAAACCAGACACAGTTTATAAGAGGAATGGTTTACTTCAGCTTACAGATCCAAGGAGAAGTTCCATTAGTGAAGCTAGCTCCCATTCACAAATCCAAGCACAAGACAATAGCACTAGCCAGTATATACATCAAAGCAAGCACAAATAGGTAGCAAAACAGCAGAGACCCAGGCCGAGGTCAGACCTCTCTGCTTTAGCTTAGAAATCAAATCTTCCCAAAACACACCTTAGGGCTGGACCCCAGGATCCACCTCAAATGACACTTCTTCCAGACAAGTGGTTGGAAATCCAAGTTTAAAAAAAAAACATTTTATTGACTGCTTCCATAATTATAGATAACAAACCGTGATAATTCCCTCTGCAGACCCACTTTCTCCCTCTCAAGTTCACCCTCTATCATATTCCCGCCGTTTCTCAATTAGTCTCTATTTTGTTTCATTGTCATCATTTTCTCCTCCTATTATGAAGGTCTTGTATAGGTAGTGTCAGGCACTGCAAAGACATGAATATCAAGGTTTTGTGTCTGGAAGATTACGTTGTAAGAAATCCTTTCCTTCCTTTGGCTCTTACAATCTTTCTGCCACATCTTCCACAATGGACCCTGAGCCTTTGAAGGTGTGACTGAGATGTCTCAGTGCTAAACATTCCACTGTCAAGTCTTCTTAACACTGTTCTGCCTTTTGAGTCATCCTGGTGGTCACCACCATCTGAAAAGAGAAGCTTCTCCAGAAAAAAAGTGAAAGTATCATTAGTATATGGGTATACACATTGAAAAATACTTATAAGGCAGTTTGGTGGACATAATATATGCATTTAACTACACAATAGCAGGCATTACTCCCCTAGGACTCATGATCTCCTCTGTCCTAGGCTTTTGACTAAGTCATCAGTACCAAACATGCATTCCCTCTTATAGAGAAAGCCTCTAGTCCAATTAGAGAGTAGTTGATTTCTCCTATAACAGACTTGCCACTATTGCCCCAGTTAGCTCATTTGGCCTGGCTGGCCCATCTTAAAGCTTGCAAGGTCTACAGCTGTTTACTAGCAATGATAACTTCTCTGTCTCATAGGGCTGCATGCAGCTACAGCTTTTTCAAGTCTTCTCTAAGCTGGTTAACAGGAAGGAGGTTTCCAGCTCAGCTCCAGCTTGATTTCCCAGGGATTTGCATCCCAAGCATGTAAGGATCTTCATCCATAGGGTTTTACCATCTTATTCTACTGGGCAACCAAGAATCTTGTCACCTGAGTCTATTTGGAGACATACATTCAAACTACCACAGAAGTGAAGAAGAGTAGAAAAAAGGTACAGAAGACCACCGGTCTCACCTGTGGGCATGTAAAATTGGACACAAATCATGCCTAAGCTAATGAGAGGAGGACTGTTTTAAGGTGGGATGAAAAATTTAATTTAAGGTAGACCATACTTTTAACACCCAGAAATGAACTTTATGTAGTAAAAAAAAAAAAAGGTTGGAAAGTTTAAGAATATGTTTCAGAACTTATCTGAAGCTACATCAGGGAGACTTAATATATAGTAGTCAAAGGAACCAGGCATGATAGCACATTCTTGTAATCCCAGCATTTAAGAGGCTGAGGCAGAAGGATTACACATTGGAAGCTAACCTAGGCTACACAGAATTATAGGCCAGCCTACATATACCATGCATACTTTGTCCCTGGCCCCAAACCTCTTTCAGCAAGACTCCAATTTCCAAATTGTCATCAACTGGAGATCAAAAATTCAGAACACATGAGTTTACGGGGAGCACCTATTTCAAACCACCAATTCTATTCTGGGATCCCTTAAACTGATGACCATCCATGATATAAAATGTGATACAGTCAGTCAGCCCAAATTTAAAAGTACTCACCTTTTTTCAATACTAGTGCTATTTAAACATCTTAGTCCAAGGTCACTTAACACTTAGCTGTAAAACTAAAAAACCATAATGCACAGAGTAAGCATTCACACTACCAAAGATGGCATTGGGCATAGCAAGGGAAAAAATGAACCAATTCAAGATCTAAAATAAACAGGGCAAACACCAAGTTTTATAGCTTCAAGTGTGCCATCTCTCACAAGTCTCTGAGGTTCAAATTCTTTCCTTCCAACTGTGTTCCTCTAAGCCTAAGGAAAACTCCATCCCAAGTGAGCACTCCTTGCCTGCCATCCCACAGTCCTGGCATATCAAAGTGTCCTGGGGATCTCCGCTGTAACCCACAATTGATTCCCATGGCTTCCTTGGGCCTCCATACAGGGACTTCCAACAACCCTGCTTATATTGCCCATGACCATTTAAAATATAAATTAATTAAAATCTACATTGCAAATCCAATGACCTTCTCTTTCAACTGTATTTGCTATATTTCATAGTACCAGGTGTGCTACCAAATTTATTATTCCAGAGGGGAATAAAGATGACTTTGCAGAACAGGAAACCTCCTTCAGTATTCAGGCCCCTTACTTCAAGAGTTAGCATTCTACCTGCTGTCCCAATGCAGATCAACTGGCTTAATCTCAATGATGTAATCTCCAAAACAATTGTAGCTGAAAGGGCAGCAGTTTCAGCCTAAAAACTTCATTTCTTTCTGAGCCATATTCATCAGCTCACACCAGTCCATTTCTACACAATACAACTCTTCACTAAGTCTTAGGACATGGGAAAACATCAAGCCTCTCATAGAAATTGCCTATAGCCCAGTCCAGATACAGCTCTTTCTTCCTCTCTTAAGCAAAATCTCAAAGCCCATAGTTCTTTGCACATTCAGTTCATTCAACTCTAATCAGAATGGTCCATCAAACTATACCTTTAGCACTGAAAAGTATCTCTGAGACAAAGGTTTCAAATCCTTCCACATTCTTCCTACAAATCCGTTCTAAACAACCAATACTTCACAGTTAAGTTTATAGCACCAATGACACCAATCTCAGTAACAGCTTTTCTGTTGCAGTTACCTTTTGGTTAATGTCACAAAGCACCTGACCAAAAGCAACTTGTGGAAGAAATGGGTTTATTTTGGCTTACGAGCTCCATGATGGCAGGAAAATATGTGGCATGTCCAGGAGGCTGGACATTACCGCCTGCCCAACATCAGAGGAAAAAAGGCAAGAGACTGTGCCAAACACTGGAAAGGGGAAGCTAATCATAACACCTGTAATCTGCCCCCAGCAACATACCTCTTCCAACAAGGCTCCAATTCCCAAATTGCTATTAGCTGGGGAATAAGCATTTAGAACATATGAGTTTATGGGGACACCTAACTGAAAACACCACACAGAGCAATGGGGAAGCAGAGACAGGTAGATCCCTGGGTTCATGGCAAGTTAGTCTTGCCTAGTTGGTGTGAGTTCCAGGCTGATGAGAGATCTTGTTTTAAAACTAACTAAAAAAATGTGGTTAATGTTCTTGAGAAGCAATACCCAAAACCAAAGGTTGTCTTTTGTCCTCCAAATAAATTTGCACATACATGCACAACACCAGCACACACACACACACACACACACACACACACACACACACCAATTTAAAACAAAAGCAAAACAAAACAAGAAAACAAACATTTGTTATTAACTCCACACACCCTCCACTCAGTTTTGCAACCAATAAAAATGTATAAAAACATAAACTTAATACTATGCCCATACATTTAATTTAAAGTATGCCATAAATTATGCCAGACAATGAAAAATGATCTCTTCCTGATAAAAAAATAATTTAATCACTTTATTCAGATTTGCACAGTAGCAAAGCTATAAAAAGAATTTTCCATTTATATCTTTGTTCATTTTTACATTTTGTCTATTTTCTGAAGCTGTGTTCTCTACTTACATCAAGGCAAGTTTCTTAATTATGTGTTTTCTAAAAATTGTTGGCCTTCCTTTTTAGAGAGAGAGAGAGAGAGAGAGAGAGAGAGAGAGAGAGAGAGAGAGAGAGAGAGAGAATAGGGATGGAAGGGCCAGGGGAAGGAACGGGAACATGCGGGAGATATACACAAAACTAAATCCAAAATGAATTCATGCCATAGAATCCTTACTCTTGGACAGTAGGCTAAATGATATAACCCTTCAAAGGAATGTGGGGGTATTACCTGGTAAGAAGGGCCCTGAAGAGGATAGGACGAAGCCTAACCCTAATACAATTGGCTCTGGCTTGCAACTCCCAGCACCTGATATTGCTAACTACCCACATTGAGCTATTGAGCAGAAAGAACTATGAGGTCCCCAAACCAGACAGGCTTCTATCCAAGGACTTGATAACCTGCCTGAAAAGATAAGACCATATTGCTGAAGACACCACAGGCTGCCATCACACAGTGTCAAGAGACCTGGCAGGAATCTGGAAGGAAACCACTTCCCAGATGGGAAGCCTGTATAAGTTCTGGAACACACTACATGAGCTGCCAGGGGAGAGTGGCCAACTATGTTGGAAGAAAACAGCAGACACTGCTATCGGAAAGCATGAAAACATGTCCACATCTGTGCAATAGTGGCAGTCAGCATAGGTGGGTAATCAAGGGCTCTCTGACTGGCTAAGAGATCCACTCAGTGGCAAGGATCTCTTGGCTGGAACTGGGATCCAAGCCAAATTCCTATGGAGACCAAGAATCTGGATTCCATGGGTAAGCTTCCACTAATTAGAGGCCTAAAGAAAGGCTCCACCCATCATAATTATGCCAGATTAACAATACTTGTTCCATTTAACTAATGCTGATCTCATTCTCTATTAGAGAATCTGTTGTCATTTTTTCAGAATGCAGCAAGAAACATGGATAACCCAACTCTATCAAAAGGACCAAAAATGATAGCTGACTCCCTGTCAGGAGATGAACCAACCTTAAAACAGAATCTAAGGTCCAGGTGAAACCACAGAGGAAGTTTTGAGAGGAAACAGAGTGCTGCTTCCAGAGAAAACCCAACAACCTGCATCAGACAGACACTCAGATGTTCCAATTCAGAAATCCACAGGCTAATAGGAGCTCAACACTAAGCAGCCTTAAAATTTGCCCACCATGGCTCAGGTCACCTTGCAATAAAGAGGGCAGGGGCAGAAAGAGTATAAGAGCCATGGTGGGGGGAATATCCAGAGGCATTATACTTCTCCACCAATAACTGTCTGCTTCTTGAACAATTCTTAGCCCTCAATCCCATGGGGCATATCAGCAATCCTACTTAGGAGGGTCTTCAATGGAAAGGGGGCAGGGACAAGGGAAATGGTGGTATCAACACATGATTTGTACCACAAAGTTTCTATGTATTAAAACATTAAAAAATTTAAAAACATTAAAAATGTTGGCTATCATCCCCATCTAGCTAACACATTTATCCTTCATCTTCAACCTTTCATTTTCTGAAACTGTAGACTCTACCCTCTCCTCAACTCAATCAGTCACTGTTGCTAAATTTAAGATTGTGTTCCATCACAGTAGATATTTTATTTTTCTCTTGTTCCAAAATCCGTCCTATATTTTATCATCTTTCTGCATACTTAAAAAAGCTCTAGCATCAATGTCAAAATATATTGTGTATTTGTTTCTATTGAAAAATGTCTACTGTCTCAAATAATAATCCCTGGCAATTCCCAGTTCTCATTTACCCTTGCCATCTGCATTTCCTGTTCTGTCTCTAGGGCTGCTGAGCACCAGTGGACAAAACACATAGCTACAAGAACTTCTCCTCATTTGTAGGGATACACTCCAAGACCCCCATAGATGGTACCAGGCCACTGTGCACTAACTTATCTTCTTTCAAGCCCTGCAGGCTGCCACATCACACAAGAAATTATCAGTCCTTCCAGTTTTTATGCACTGGGCCTCCTTCACATCACTGCTCTTGTGCTTTGGAGACATTCTTAATTAAACTAGGAGAAAAGCATAAGCATTGTGATACTATAACCATTGATCTGAAAATGGGAATGGCTCCTGAGTGACCAGCTGGTGGGTCGCATGTCCTATGCAAAGACACTGGACGCAGAGATGATGGGTGCCTTGCATCGGACAGTGCACCATTTCATGAGTGATAATGCTCAGGATGGTTCACAAAGAAAAATTTGTGAATTGTTTCTGAAATTTTCATTTTAATTATTTTAGACCACAGTTGATACATAATCTTTACTAGAGTGTAATAAGCAATGTCATATTTTGTATTGCAAAGAATTCCCCTCTTTGAAGGAAAATATTCCTATTCTTTTGACTATGTTTGCAATCTCTGCCTGGCATATCAAATTGTTTCTCTCTTTGATTCATATTTCAAATCTAAGACTGGTTCTACCTATGGTTTTATTCTCTTCTATTTCCTCGGTTTCTTCTTCTTGGTTAGCATATTGAGTCTCCTACCTGTACTGTTTCCTCTGGCTACTTTCTGTTCTTTACCCTTCTTTGCATCATTTTGAATCTCTTCACCATTCTTTCTCCCTTGATAGCCTTCAGCAATTGGATTCCCAAGCTCCCCGATCAAGTGAACTCACTTTGCAAGTTCATCCTGACATCCTGTCACATACATCTGCAGGATCCTTGTGGCTATTCTTGTCTTTCCCAGATTGAGTTTCAATTCTGTCCCCAAAGGGAAATAAAATTAAGTGCTAATGTTCAGAGTTAAAAATTATGAAATTCTGTGTTAATCAATTATTTACTAAAGTAAACAAGTTAATTTGTGGCCATTTAGGATATGTCCTAATCCCATATGACCAACATCCGTTTTGAAAGGAGGAAAGTGGACAGAGAGACACACAGAGGAAGGTGGTTAAGACACTCAAGAGGAACCCTTCCACTTCCATGATTAGGGTGATGAGTCTGTGTATCAAGGTCCACCAATAATTGCTAGAAGCCACACAGAAGTAAGATGAGTTTAAAGCCAGCCTGGACTACATGAGACCTTATCTCTTAAAAAACATTAAAAACATTCCATTGCAAAATAAAAAAGCTTAGGAAAAGGTTTTTTTTTTAACTGTAAGAGAACATTAGTTGATATACCAGTGAAAGAATGTTCAAAGGAGAAAGGATCCTGTTCAGGGTAGAATGCTAAGGAGGCTGGCTGCAACAATCATCTGTTGATTTATATCTCTGCGATTTACTGTGTGCAGTAAGCCATCCCAATTCTTAGTGGCTTCAAGGAATGGCTCCTCATGGCTTTGAGTTTTGGCTGAATGATGACTTTGCTGTCAAGGAAGCTCCCAGCAAGGCTACTTCCTTCAGGAGAACTGCTTGACCAAGAAAGGTCCACAAGTCAATGCTCTTGAATTCTAGGCCATCCAGTTTGACTTCTACATGACTCCATACTCGAGTAGGCGAAGCTGCCTATGACATCATATGCAGCTCTTGGGCTTTCCAGATGTGTGCATCGTAAGCTACAAGGTGTCTCCCAGCACAGGCTTAAGGATTTCCCTAGAGTACCTCTACCACACCTGTGTGCTCAAGGCAAATCACAGGTCAGCCTTGCTTCTGGAGGTGAAAGATATACTTTGTGAGAGTAAAGAAGAAAATATTGGGCCATATTATAAACAGACAGGAGGCAGGGAGGCTTAAAGCCATTATTTTATTTTAGTATTAACATTTATTTTATTATTTGACAGACAGACACAAACACACACACACACAGAGTATGGGCACATCATGGCTGCCTGCCACTGTAAACAAACTCCAGAAACATGCACCACTTTGTGCATCTGCCTTTACATGGCTACTGGGGAATCAAACACGGGTCATCAGGTTTTGCAAGTAAGCATCTTTTACCACTGAGCTATTTCTCCAACCAAAGGAAGCGATTTTTCTAACACTCCTCAACAAGACCTCAAAGAGATGTAATCTTCATGGGTATTTGAAGATTGCATGGGCAGAAAAATAAAACAGGAAAAATCAGATGAAAAATACCAAACTTAAAGATTTTTAAATGCATCCTTTGACAGTAAGAAGTCATTGTATATATCTGAGAAAAATTTCTCCCATACAAATAATCATTGTTGTGTGGTAAGGTGTGGTATTGTGTAAAATATATTTTTTCTGAGGTGCTTTTGCCTATCATATAGAAATAAAAATAAATGGGAAGTTGGGCTAGAGAGATGGCTCAGTGGTTAAGGCACTTGCCTCCAGTGCCTAAGGCCCCCAGTTCAATTCCCCAGTACCCACATGGGCCATGCCCACAAGATGGTGGCCCTGGTGCTCTCTCTGTCTCTCTGTCTCTCTGTCTCTGTCTCTCTCTCTCTCTTTATCTCTATTTCTCTGCTTGAAAATGAATAAATAAAATATTTTAAAAATGAATGGGAAGTATAACTTCAAAATATTCTTTTGATACAATTTCCAGATTTTCCTTATCAGGGCCTTAAATTTCTCTTTATTTGACTCCCTACTTTGAAATTTGTAGAAAGAATCTCTTTATATTTCATTTCTCATCGTGGGCCACTATCCCAGCATGTGTTCCATTCAAACTACCTGATTTAGAGATCTCAAAAGCCATGGTTTGCTCGATGTGGCTCAAAAATAATGAACTGCCTTGGAAAAGGCAGCACAAGATGAAGAATTTCTGCTTAAGGTGATGTCTTAGCATGTTGTTAATCAACCATTTAGCTCACTCATTTCAATCTCTAACTAATTTTACATAAAAGCAATTTGTTCAATTAGATTGGCTACCATGGAAAAATGCTAAAGCTAATAGCTGATTTATACACGTAAGTGTGGTGCTTCACCATAGGAAAGGACTTAATACATCTTCTAACCTTATTAAAAGCGTATCTGTACAAGTTAGATATTCTTTCTGAATGCTTATGGCAGGTTTTAGGAATAAGCTTCTTTAGCTAGCCCCCCTCTCCCCAGATTGCTAAGCACAGTATTTTGAGCTGTAAACAGCATGAATACCTAAAAGGATTTATTGACATTCCTTATTGGCTGCTGCAGGGATAAAGCAAAATAAGAATTCTTAGCATAAAAGGCTATGGATATTAGCACTCAAACTACTCAGTGAGAATTTAAGACAGATGTAAATCTACAACCTTCCAAGTGTTCTCAGTATGTTGAATCCTAATATACTTAACATCTCTAAGCTATTGTCTCTCGAAAGGAATTGGGTCACCATCACTGAAATCATAAAATAAGGCTATAATTTCCCAGTGATTCAGAGAGTACACCCTGTATGTTTAAGTTAGCCTTCATGAAGATTTAAGGGAAGTTCATTTAACACCTTTTGAATGCTTTATGTGATTTGTGTATATCCAGTGTCTGGGCTTAACATTTACAAGGGTACCATAGCCCTGCCTGGATGTTTACACTTTTTCCAACAATTTAAAAAAGATAAACGGAAAAACATTTATCATAGTTCATTACACAGTCCGATGCCTTCGAGCCCAGATCTCTAAAGCCTTCATTCAGTTTCTCCTTTTTAGAAGCTCACTAAAACACTGGATATCATCTCCCTTCTCAGATACTCAGAGCACTAAAAACTGGATTCATAATATTTAAATAATGGTGAAACTCGAGAGAGGATGGGAAAGTAAACACTCAGCCTATGCAATTATGTGATCTAATATCCAGTAGGTATGAAATTTGTTTGAATATGAAGAAAATGCTAGCAAATGTACCCTACTTTTAAGGCAATGTATAGTGTCGTGTGTAACTTACATCAGGCATTAATTAATTTTACTTCAGCTATCATGCCTAAAAAACAGATGTCATTAGTCACACATTTTTAATTCCATTAAACTTGTGTCTAAATCAATCTTTTCTTATAAACTTCAATATCTTGAATGTCATAGAAAAGTCAAGTGACAGATTGCTCTGTTTCACTCAAAGGAGTCAGTGTATGAAGCTACATGTGAAGATTTTAAGATGGTGTTGGTTGGTGATTTATCAATTCTTATACGCCTTCTAGATTGTCACATACTGGTATGGAGCCCATAGCAGCAAAGATAAGCTAATTTAAGGGCCTTTATCAAGACATATTCTCTGAAAGTTTAAGGTAACCATGACAATAAGTTACCAACTCCTAACTACCTTGGTGATATATTCTCTGAACCCACCAGGCTTTAATTGTCTCCAGAGCAAATAGCTCCAGTTTGGAAGCTACATCATCTTTTTTATACTATGTATTCTGACTCATGCGTCCTGTGCTCTCTTCCTATCATCCAAAGCACACTTTTTTCTTCTCCCAACACTTCCTTAAACTCATTTCCTTTCCTCATGTCTAACTTACCTTCCCTAGAAGTTCATTTATTTATGACCCCTATTCATCTTTCAGGAACAAATGTTTTTTGCTTTAGAACAACAAAGATAGTTATCCTATATTGTTTATGTTTTGTGTTGTTTACTGTTTCTTTTTTTTTTCTATATGCCATCTGCAATTTTCATAATAAAACAATGAAAAATAGGAAACTGACCCTCTAGGTCAAATCCTAACTTTGCTAATTATTATAACCTTACTCAAGTAATATCACTTCTCTGGGCTCTGTGTGGTCTGAAAGTGAGATGCACACACATCATCTTTGGGACTGTTGTGAGAATTGAAGGAGTTGATGTATGTAAAGCAGAGGAGCATCTGGCTCTCAGCAATAGCCAGCATTCATTGACAACATGACATCATTTAAAAATGTATGAGGAAATTGAGAGATACCAGAAATTTGCCAAAATCATATCTCTAGACAGGGAAGCAGATGAGATGTGAATGGTGCTGTGTGTGCGGAGTGTGTGTGTGTGTGGGGGGGGGAGTTCCAAACTCTTTCTTCCCTTAGGAAAGTATTTTCATGCTAATGGTGACTTCTAGTGCATAAAGCTGTTGTACTCAGTTTGCTTCATTTTTTTTAAATTCCTAAACAAAAGCAGACCGGTGTGTTACACTCTTGAATACGAAGAAGTTGAGACTCAGAGATATTGTATATCTTAAACCTGATATCACAGAAAAAAAGAAAGTCAGTCTAGGACTGGGATTCAACATGTTTGGTTCTTTTTTTTCCCCACTGTGCAACCCACTTCTGTGCCAGCAGCCTACAGGCAGAGGCCAGACAATGGTTCAGGGCTACAGTTTGCTTTGGCATGGGACACTATGAGAGGCCCAGGGGGACAGGCCTGCCATAAATCCAAACCCATGCGTGACGTTTGGTCCTTTTAAAAATCGATTTTAGAACCTTTGTGAAGTAACAGAAGTGACCAAGTTAGTAAAGTTCAATAACATTTATCTCCATTTTCCCATTTTTATAAGAGGTATCATATATATGTCATGTGATTGTGTTAATTAAATAAGCTTATGTGTGGAAAGCTCGCAGAATAATAGCTAGTTCATAATAGAAACTAATTAACTAATTGTAGATATGAGGCAAGGAATTAAAAAAGTACTATCTTTTACTATTCTCAATTCATTCATCTAATGATGTTTATTACTTAACCTTTTATAGTTCATTCTACCATTCATTCAGAATTTATTGATTAGATTCATTTTGAACCTCAATGTGGTTAAAGCTAAAGATACATTGACATCTTTTCTCTATACAACTATCCATTGGTTTTACCTTATTTGTATTATTTCTTTCTCTATCATTATACAATGAAATCATTGTGATCATCTCCACGTATTACCTTTGCCTTTTCAAAATCTCTCACTACAGCCACTTGATTTTTTTTTTCCTTCTATGCTTGGCAAATACTTCTATGTGGTTGCACACAATGTTGTTTTGATCTTCCTAGACTTTTACATAAATTGAATTATACAGTACATATTCTTGTGACAGGGCGTCTCTTTCTTTCAGCATGATTATCTTGAGATCCATCAGTGTTGCAGTGTGCATCAATTGCCACTCCTGTTTATTCTTGGGTAATTTTATATCATACAATATCAGAACATTCTTTCATATTATCAGTTGATAGACATGTGGCTTTCTTCCAGTTTAGCCCCTTAGAGTAAAAGGGTACAAATAGCTCTATGTATCTTTTCTCCTGAGTAAATACCTAGGATTAAAATGTACAGATCACATGGTAAGAATATATTAATGCTGATAACATTTAAGAAATACAAAGCTATTTCCCAAAGTGACTGTCACATTTTAAATTAATAAAAGTAGTATATGAGTACTCAAATTCTTCCATGTCTGTGTCAAATTTGTCATAGCTAGTTTTTATTAAATTTCTGTCACTGTAATAGGCAAATTGTACCTTCATTTTAATTTGTATTTACCTAATGATTTGTAATCTTTAATAATTTTTTATGTGCTTGTCTGCTACATTTCTGAAATTTGATTTTGATTTCTTCTTTCTCTATGGTGTTTTACACAATTATATTTGGAAATTGTCATGTATTGTTAGAGTTTGTGGACAGCTTACTCTGAGAATGGGATAATTCTTTCCCTCTTCTCAGGCCAAAGCATATTTAAAGCCCAATGTTTGAAAATGTAGTGTCCTTGACATCAGCTAGAAGGTAAAGTATTTCCCATACTGTTCCCTGCCCCCAAACCTTAATATTTGAACAAAGGTCACAATTGTTTATCCCAGGGTAGTAAAATGCCTGTGGTTGGAATTACTTATTGGAAGCCTCAGCCATGGAGAAAACCTCTGCTGAGGACCCTTCATCAGTCATTCAGACTGACTGTTATGGGAATACTTCAGTCATTATGGCTGAGTTTTGTGCAGTGCCCAGCTTTATTTCTATTTCTTATCTGCTAATTGTTATTTCTCTTTCACTTGTTCTTTGTATAATTCTAATAAGTTCATATATTTCAAACTGAAAATATGGCTATGGTGGTGTGAATGCAAATGTATGTCCCCGATAACAACTGGGAATATTGATTAAGATAAAGCTTCCTACTTAATTCTCCAAAAGACAGAATCCTGCTGGAGAAGGTGTATTCCTGGGGGCAATCTAGAGTGCAGTATTACTAAGTTTGTAGAGAGCAAGTTTGAGCTCTGGTAGTTGGTGCTTGCTGGTGTTTGTTTCTCTCAACAAACACCAGAGAAGCTGCAAGTAATCCAGCATCTTTTGCCATGGTGAAATATCCCTGGACTCCCTAAGACTGAAATCGTTGTTCCTGGTCAGATGTTTGCTTCAACAACAAGAAGGTAACTGCAACAGAAAATTGATACTGAGAAGTGAGGTCATTACTGTGTGGGACCCTGCTGAGAGGCATGGAGGACATAGGGTTAAAGGAAAGTTGAGACTGGCCTGAAACCCCAATCATCTCATCCTGAGACCAGCAGGAGTTCTGCTGTCTCTTTTTCTCCCCAACCTCCAGCCACCTGGCAGGCCCTGGAAACCTTGATATGTCCAGGCAATTTAAGGCCTGAGTTTATTGAAGTTCACATAATTCAGCTATAAACTGATAACAAGACCCAGGCAACAAAAAAGTCCCTCTAGCTTATCTATGTAGCTGGCCCCTACCAATCCTTTCATGAGACATCCAAAGTCCACCCTGCCCCCACCAATCTCCTTGCCACTTATCCCCCCTGCCTCTCCTTTTCCTTCTAAATAAAAGCAACCTTTCTCAGCCTAATAAATGAGCTGTTCACTACAACTGTCTCCCAAGAGTTCTTCCTCTCGTTGGCTCACCACTATCCCAAGACTCTGTCCACACAGCAACAACTCCCCAAGTAATCCACGGACCCACATTACTATAGTGAATATGACCATGTTGGTTTTGGTGCTTTGGAGTGTGTTTGTGAGAGGAATGTGGAAGGATTTGGTATATTGGACTGAATAAACCTGGTAGAGCTGTCAGCAGAGTTTTATGGTCTATTCTGATGAGAGTTTAAAAACGGTAAATAAAGAGAGAATTGTGGACTGTGAAGGTTTGGCTTATCAATTTGTAAAGGGAAAAGAGAGAACTTTGTTGGAACTGGGTTCTGGCAGAAAGGCTGGCTGCATTCTTCCACCCATGCCTGAGAGTTTGATCAGGATTGAATTTAAAAGTAATGGATTGGTGCCTTGGTGAAAAATATAGAAAAGAAAGTTATGAAAGATACACAGTTCATCACAGGAAAAATTCAAGCAAGTTCAAAGTTATAGCCTCAGAGATATTTTTTGGGGGGTTACTTAAGCTGCAATTGTTAAGAAGATTACCACCACTAAGGGTAGACCAACTATTTTGCATTGAAACAATGCAAATTATGCCCTGAGGGTGAGCCATGGAAGGCTTAATCTAGGAGAGATTCAAATTCTTGTGAAAGGAGGAGCTTGGCTGAACATTGGTGAAAGAGTGTCCTGCTCTTCAAGGTCAAGCTTTATTCAACACTGGATTTACAAATCTGGCTACACTACCCAACTGGTACTGGCTTTGGTATGGATCTATGATGATGAACTCTGACCCAAGGATATTTTGAGCTTACCAAGACTGTGGAAGGGCTGCCAAGGAGAGCTATCTGCTTGGGGATATGACCACCCCAGCTGGAGAGGTAGAATTCAAACACAGAGACTTCTCAATCACTGGTTATGGATGCTGGAGTCAGGACTGCAGATGTTTGGCAGTTTATATTGCATTGGTCCAGTCTCTGTTTCTTATGCCATTTTGCAATTAAATGGTTACTCTGTGCCATTATGTGTTAGAAGTATGTAGCTTGTGTTTTGATTTTATAGGGCTCCCAGTTAAGAGACAATCTTAAGTCTCAGATGAGGCTTTGGAATTTTGAATAGTGTTAAAGTTGGTAAAGATTATGGGAACTTTTGAAGTTAGATTGAGTGTGTTTTTCTTTGTGTTATGATCATGAGTCTAAGGAGGCAGGGGCAGAATGTGATGGTTTGAATGTATATGTTATGTCTCCCATAGCCTCAGGGATTTTTTTTTTTACTAAGTTCCATACTTAAGTCTCCAGCAGGGAGTATCCTGTAAGAGAAAGTGTGTCAAGAGAACAAGTTTAAGCTTTGGCACTTGGTGCTTGCTGGTGCTAATTTCTTTCAGCCATGGATGTATAGAAATGAGTCAGCTCCTTCTACCATGATGAAACTTCCCCTGGAATTCATCAGCCTGAAATAAACCCTTTCCTCCCATAAACTGCTTCTGGTTGGATGTTTGTCCTGGTGATATGAATGTAACTGCAACAGTGGCTAATGTGGATCATTTTCAGACAAAATATAATTTCCAAATGTATTTAAAATATTTTGCTCTAGTCTATGACTTGTCTTTTTATCATGTAAGCAGTCTTTAATAATGTCCTACTTATTATGGATTGTCCTTTTGATATCTTCATTAGTATATCTTTATACAATTCAATCATTCTGAAATATTGACCAAAGGCCTTTTGCTATTTTGTAGCTATTGTAGTATATTGTCCACATATATATGACTATTACTGGTGATATATTAACTTGTTATCTATAAACTGAGCTTGAAATTTGCCAAGGAAATCTGCCCATTTTGTTTTAATTTTGAAGCATTTTCAAGCTATGTTGATTCCGTTGTGTCACTAAATAGATTTTAAATTCAAATTTTAAAAAAATTTTAAAAACTAGCTGAGATTTTAGGATTGCATAATCTCTTGATTAACTTGTAGAGAATGGCTACTGAAGAGAACGTGTTGCCTTGAGGCCAGCAACAACTACACTGTGACTACTGGGTCATCCAAATCCAAAGGGTTGACCTTGGGATTAGGGGCTCAGTGGGTGAGAAGCCAGAGGTGGCAGCCTCTTTTCTCTGATGAGATCTTTGCAGTCCCCAGGGAAACAAGAGTGCAGCCATGCCCCTGGGGCATCAGTGCTCACCTCCACTCCTGCCTCAGTCCCTTCTCCAGCAGCCTCAGCAATTTAAATAGCAGAAGTGGCAGCACCCAGCGAGCCATCCAGGGCAGCCACCACCTTGGGTTCCCCGGAAGCCAGCTGCCCTCCAGCATCCATTTCTGACACCTCTCCTGACAGCTAGCAGCTGAGCCCCAGCCTCAGCCAGCAATCTTTCCCCAGCCAGCACCATCGTGGGCCAGAACAGTGCCTTCAGCAGCCATTTCAACAACTTCAACATGCAACAGCCTCATCTACCCTAGGAAAGCTCTGAGATGTAATCTTTTCTATGCACACTTGACATCCACTCCAAATGCAGGCTCAAGTCCAGAGGTTTGGGGCAGGACTGAGCACTGGTATTGATTTCTGAGCCCCTGAGTGATTCTATGGTCCATTGACTGTGCTTGCAGCAATCAAGGTCTAATGAATAACTTGCACCCCCCCAAAAAAAACCTTTCCCTGTGTAGTGTCTCTAGCCACTTTCCTCTGTTCTGGGATAGGTAACCTATGACTTCTGTGAGGACTGGGTCTAGTTATTCACTAGTATATCAGAGTGGCAAGCAGCCAAAGAAGAAGCCAGTGGAGTTACTAGGTGGGGAAAATAAAGCAGTTGGCAGCTAAGCTGCAGGGCAGGGTTGAGATAGACCAGCTGAAGGCAGTGAGCAGCTGCTTAGCTCCCTCACAGCATTGGGATTGTTACAGGAAACCTCCTACTGTGTGTCCTTTGCCTCTAGTTAAAGCTTCTTTCAAGACTGTACAAGGAAACACAAGTTCTTGAGCTACATCCAGCTCACAAATCACCTCTGCCATGTGACCTTTGTGCCCAGGTGAATACACCTGGTGCTCATGAAGCAACCATGGGCTGAGATGGTACATGGTGGGTAACACATAGGAAACTGAGGCCAGGCAGCTTGACTCACACAGTTCCTGCTTCTAAACCTGTGTTCTAGTTCATAGACAGGCCAGCCTCACGGGCACACAGGGTGTGAATGGGTAAGGAGGGAGCAAGATCCCACTTGATCAAAGAATCTTGTTGAAATAAGTCATTCCACATGTCCCCTGAGCAGCAAAGGTGGACACCACCTTGGTCTTTCTCCTATTCCAAAACAAAGTTCCAAGTGTGGGGTGTCCTGGTTTATAATGGTAAGTCTGGTACCCTAACTCTCTGAGCTTGTGTCCTGAGTATTTCATTTTCTAAGTACCAGTAGAATTTTATAAAAGTAGTTTTGAAATTCATAATGTTAATATGAGAAACCTTTTCTGGTCAAATTATTAAAATGTCTATGTAAATGTTATTTATTTTTGTACTCCCTTTTACTCTCAGAGATAACTGCACCTGAATAATTTTTGGGGTCAACCTTCCAGTGCCTAGCTGAGAACCTGATTGGTATATTGTATAGGTAACACTCAGCCATTATGTGTTGAATGGCAACTTAAACAAAATATGACAATTAAAAATAGATATACAACTGATCAGGGATGGGGAGGGGGGGAATTGGGGAATTCGGGATAACAACGCATGGTTTGCCCACTAAATAATGTAACACATTATGGACAATAAATATATATTAAAAAAAAAATAGAAATAGTGCAGAGCATGGTGGGCACACCTTTAATCCCAGCACCAGGGAGGTAGGGGTAGGAGAATTGCCATGAGTTCCAGACCACTCTGAAGCTACATAGTGAATTCCTGGTCAGCCTGGGCTAGAGTGAGATACTCAAAAAAACAAAAATAAAAAGGGGGCGGGATAAGGGTGAGGGAATGTTTGGATTTATTGGAACAGCCCTCCATTAAAATGAAGGTTGCATGCAAACATTTTTGCTGGGTACAGTGCTTTTGAGCCTTTTGATTGTTGCTAGTTTGGATTTTACATTTTTTTAAGAAACAGAATCACACACACATTGTTCAAAAACTAAACTGCATATTTTTGGGGTTTTTTTGAGACAAGATCTCATGTTTCCCCTTGTATTCTTAGGATTCACAGCATTACTTTGACATTTTAAAATTTTTGTGATATACAAAAATTATTTTTTATGATTTCTTGAGGTAAAAAAATTGTACCACCATTACTTATTAACTCTTATACAAAAAGACAACCAAAGAGCTGGGTGTGTTGGTGCAAACCTTTAATCCCAGCTCTAGGGAGGCTGAGGTAGGATGATAGATAGGCATGAATTTGGAGTTTGAGGCCTGCCTGGGGTGACAGAATGAGTTCCAGCTCAGCCTGTGCTGGAGTGAAGCCCTTCCAGAAAAAAAAAGAAAGAAAAAAGAGAAAGAAAGAAAGAAAGAAAGAAAGAAAGAAAGAAAGAAAGAAAGAAAGAAAGAAAGAAAGAAAGAAAGAGGAAAGAAAGGAAGGAAGGAAGAAAGGAAGGAAGGAAGGAAGAAAGAAAGGAAGGAAGGAAGGAAGGAAGCCAAAGAAACTACCTACCCCCATACTTTTTGTATAAAAATTTTTCTGTAGATATTTTTTGTATGTGGAAAATCATGAGACAATGATTTTTATATATTGCTTGTAAAACAACTATATTTGTAAATTAATTTATAATGTGAACTAGAGCAGCAAAGAAAAAAATACTGTGTGCTAAAAAGAATCAAATGAAATAAACTTTAAATGTAATGAAAAAAAATACTGAGTATGTTCACTGATAAATGTGGAATGTTTCCCCATTTATTTTGACCTATAAATTTCTCAAAAATATTATCAGGGTTAGTATTAAGAACTTATACATTTTTATTAATTTCTAAGTATGTGATATTTTATATTAGTATAAATGTTACTTCTTTCCTATTTCAATTTTTGTTCATTACTAATGTATGAAAATATAGTTGATTCTTTTGGTGCATACATGTTCATGTGTGTGTGCGTGCGTGTGTGTGTGTGTGTGTGTGTGTGTGTGTGTGTGAATGTGTGTGGATGCCAGAGGACAGTCTTGGTTACCATTCCTCAGGCACTTTCCACATTTTTTTGAGACATTCTTTTACTGTAGTAAAATTTGTCAGGTAGACCCGATGGTCTAGTCAGCAAAACCCAGGAATCTTCCTCTCTTCACTTTCTCAGCACTGGGGTTACAAGCATAATTCAGCATATCCAGCTTTTATTTTATTTTTTGTAGATTTTGAGGATAAACACATGTCTGCATGCTTCTAAGGGAAGCAGTTTACCAACTTGCAACTTGATTGTTATACAATTACCTTAAACACATTCATTTCCTAAGATTTTTTTCTCTTAAAAATCTTAGATAATCATGTAACCCACAAACAAAATGTTAATTTACTATATTATCTATAAACTTGGAGTTTTCTTGGAATGGTTTTAAGTACTAAGTTACATTTTTAAAAATTATTATTATTTGTATATGAGGTTCTAAAAGTTGAACCTAGGGTCTCTGTTATGCTAGACAAGCATTTTTTACACTAAGATATATTTTTAATCCTAAAATTGTTTTAGTATGGCTCTCTAGGAACTTTAGCAGAGATGATCACATTATTTACAACTCCTTGAAACTGTTGCCCCAACTTCCTTCAGTGAGACATACAAACTGCTCCCAATTTTATCTTGAGTACTATTATCATTTTCAATGGTAATCATTTCTATGGTAATCATTTAGGATTCTTAGTCCATTGCTGCCTGTGATGATTGATATTTTCAATTTGTCAGGATTGAGGATCGTCTAGGAGATAAACCTCTGGGTATGTATGTAATGTTTCTAAATTAATCAAGATTGGAAGAGCTACCCTGAATGTTGGTGGTACCATTCCAAGGATTGGACTGAATAAAAGGAGAAATTGAGCTAAGAACTAAGATTTCTCTCTCTCTCTCTCTCTCTCTCTCTCTCTCTCTCTCTCTCTCTCTCTCTCTCTCTCTCTCTCTCTCTCTCTCTCCCCTTCCTGAATGTTGGCAAATGTGACCAGCTGCCTCACGCTCCTGCTGCTATGTCTTCCCTGTCATGATGGACAGTTCCTTGAACTGTGAGCTAAAATAAACCCTTGTTTCTTTAAGTTACTTATATCAGGCATTTTTTCACAGCAAGAAGAAAAGTAACCAACATAAATAATGTTCCATATCTCAAAACCACCATGATTCTAATCTTTGCTACCTCATCTTGAGACGAAGCAGACATACCAAATCATGTACTATAATACTCTATTAAAAAGAAAAAAGTAGGGAGAACTCTCCATGATATAAGAGTAGGGAAAACCTTCCTGCACATAAGCCTTATAACCCAGGACATCCATTAATCACTCAACCAATGGGATCTCATCAAACTAAAAAGCTTACTGTACATACATACCATACACAGAGCCAATAGATCACCATCAGACTGGGAGAAAATCTTCACCAGCTATACCACAAACAGAAGCCTAATATCTAGGGCCTACAAAGAACTCGACAATTAGGTAATGAAAATCAAACACCCCACTCAAAAATTGGGGCACTGAACTCAACAGGGAACTCACAGAGGAGAATATATAAATGGCCATTTCTCATTTAAGCAAATGTTCAACATCCTTAATCATAAGGGAAATGCAAATCAAAACAACTATGAGATTCCATCTCACTCCAGTCAGAATGGGAAACACTATAAAATCTACCAACAATAGTTGTTGGCAAGGATTCTAGGGAAAAGGGAGCTCTAATTCACTGCTGGTGAGAATGCAAACTTGTACAACCACTATGGAAAATAGCATAGTAGTTCCTGATAAAGAAACATATAGAGCTACCAATAGGTCCAGCTATCCCTCTACTTAGCATCTACCCTGAGGCTCCTCTTTTCAATACAGAGATGTCTGCTCAACCATGTTTATAGTGGCTCAATTAACAATAGCTAAAAATTGGAATCAACCCAAATTTCCAACACTGGATGAATGAATATCAAAGTTGTGGTACATATACACTATGGAATTCTACTCAGCAGTAAGGAAAAATGACATAATGAAATTTGCAGGAAAGTAGATGGACTTAGAAGAGATCATACTCAGCAAACTCACACAAGAACAAAGAGACATTGATCCGAGAGACCTAAGACAGGCTTATGTCTAAGCTCTTGATTAGTCACCCATCCAAGGTAAAAGAAAAGATCCTCTTGCTTAAGATACCACAGGCTGGTATGTCACACAACACTGAGGAATCCCACTGGATCCAGGAAGCTGGCTCCCAGATGGCTAGCCT
Organism: Zapus hudsonius; assembly: GCA_004024765.1. Lineage (NCBI taxonomy): Eukaryota > Metazoa > Chordata > Mammalia > Rodentia > Dipodidae > Zapus > Zapus hudsonius. The sequence goes on from PVHP010002345.1 coordinate 39,902, forward strand.
TTATAATGCTGGTATAATGCTGGAAGGCAGTACAAGAGCTGGCCAAAAATATTCAGAGAAAGCAAGGGACACTGCTATGCAACAGCAACTGATGGTCTGAGAATGCAGAAGACACTGCTATACAGCAGAGACCAGCAAGCAAGAAGTACTTACCTGTGCAATAGTGGCATTTATCCTAGGTGGGTAATCAACTGCTCTATGGCTAAGAGATCTGCTCAGTGGCAAGGAACTCAGCTGGAACTAGGATACAAAGCTAATTTTTACAGAGACCAAAAACCTGGACTCCAAGGGGAAGCACCCACTAAACATGGACCTAAAGAGAGGCTACATGTACCATTAAAATCTTGCCAAATTCACAATGCTTGTACCATTTAACCTATACTGACCTCATTCTCTGTTGAAGATTCTGTTTGTAGTTTTCATAAGGCAGTGAGTACCATGGACAACCCAATTCCAACAAGAAGACCTGAGATGATGGCTGACTCCCAGGCAGGAGATGTATCACCCCTAACACATCATCTAGGGCCCAAATGAAGCCATAGAGGAAGTGGCGAGATGAGCAAGAGTACTTCTTCCACAGCAAGTCAGCAACCTATGCAAGGGTAATGGAGACAGACACTGAGGATACTCAAAATAGTCCAAAGGAGAAACCCAGAGACTCAAGAGTAAAGTCAATTTAAAACATACCCATCATGGCTCAGGGAATTTTGCACAAGAGAGGGAGGAAAGATTGTAAGAGCCATGGTGGGGGGAATATCCAGAGGCATTGCCCCCTCAAGAAAAAAATAGAAACTGTCTTCTGCTTGCACAATTCATAGCCCTCTGTCCCATGGAGCATTCCAGCAATCCCACTGAGGATGAATCTCAGCAGACTGGGGCAGGGATGAGGGAAATGGGTTTACAACACAAGATTATTCATACTTATTAACAATAAATACATTTTTAAAAAGAATCCTTATTTCTCTTTCAAAGATGAATTTTGTATTAGTGTAAAAATGGCCTTAAAAGCAATTTGTTTACAAGCCAAATTCAATATGAAATATTAGCCTCCCATTTATTATCACACAATCCTTCTGTTTCTTCCTAGAAGAGATGAATGCCTTCATGGCATTCACAGATGGTACCTTCATGTGAAAAGTTAAACCGTCATTTCAGTCTTGTTTTGTATATACTTGAGTCTGGGATTTATATTTAGTCTCAACATATATCCTCTCTATATTATAGATAAAAGCCATATATAAAAGTCATAAGCATTCCCATCTTTTGAGAGTTACTTTCTAAAATCAGGGAAAAGTTATTCCAATATTCGTACCACGGTCTTATTGATATTACTGTCCACTGAGATCAGTGAAGTCCAAATAAAAAGATTTGTAAACTGCTAATAAAAAATAAAAATGAGGCTTCTACTCGTCCAAAAGGAAACATCTTTTTCTAGGTAAAATAAGAGATGGAGTTTTCTAAGATCATTATGAAAATTAAAAATGAACCTTTATTATTACTGACTGCAATATGCAACCAGATTATGGTACAAATTTAATTCTTGGGCATAAAACAAACATAAAAGTGCAAAATCATTGCTACATTTCAGAAAATAATGAGTTTAAATTTTGTCTAGTTGAAAAAAAAAAAAACTAGAATCAGAAGGCCACACCTCATTAGTGGCGTGGAGCAGTGAAAATATGAGAAAAATTCAGGTGTGTTCAATCTTGTCCAAACACATCTGATTCTCCCTAAACTATGCTTAGAGTATTTTAAAGTTATTTTCAGCAACTGCAGGTCATTTTCTTCCATGTGAACTTCTTCTTTCCCATTTTTCAAGGTAGTGTCTTGCTGTAGACCAAGCTGTCCTGGAATTCACTATGTAGTCTCAGGGTGGCCTTGAACGTATGGTGATCCTCCTACCTGTGACTCCAGAGTGCTGGGATTAAAGGCATACAACACAACCAGTCATACTCAATTTTTTTGTAACATGAAATCCAATGTTTTAAGCTATCAAATCCTGCTTTTCCAGGTGAAGGGGTATGTCCGGGTGTTGGATGCCCAAGACCATCTACTCAGCCATTGTGGCCACTCACCAGTACTTACTGGTACTTCTTGGCCCGAGGGTGATGGTTGTGCACTGTAACTGATGAGCACCGATCCTTCCTGTGGCCCCTACCATTACAGGGCCCCTAGCCACATTTTGGGTGAGCATGCTGCCCCACAAGACCAAGTAAACCAGGCCTGGATGCCCTCAAGGTGTTTGTGGGATCTCCCCACCCTATGACAAGAAGTGGATGGTGGTCCCTGGCTCCCTCAAGGTTGTGCAGTTGAAGCCCACCAGAAAGTTGGCTTACTTTCGGCCCCTGGATCATGGAGTGGGCTGGAAGTACCAGGCAGTGACAGACACTCTAGAGGAGAAGAGGAAGGAGAAGATCAAGATCCAGTTGTGGAAGAAGCAGCAGCTCTTGAGGCTGAGGAAACAGGCCAAAAAGAATATGGAGAAGAAGACTACCAAGTTCACAGAGGTTCTCAAGACCCAAGGGGGTGGTTCATGCGTACCCGGCCCTACTTTAGACACCAGCATCCCAGAGTTTGAGTTCAGGGTGGATGTGGAGTAAAGGGAGATGTGAAAGTAATTTATATTTGAGAATAATATAACTGTAGTCCACAGGTTGACTGTGGAGGCTCAAAATTAGGCCAAAATCTATTGCTCTCTAATAGAGCCTAATTCCCCAGCACTTGGGACAAGGCTCAATCTAGCAACAGCTGTTTAAAGCCGCTTGATTACGGTGTGCCTTGGGATAATTTCCACCTATTTATGTATGTATGTATTGATTTATTCTTTGAGCTTGAGTTTTCTTAGCTTTTGGGATCTGTGAGTTTATTTTCACTCTTTGGGATATATTTTCCCTTTTTTTTCCTTCAAGCATGTTTTCTATTTCTCTTCTGTCTCCTATCACATGTATGTTGGGCTGCTAAGTTGTTGCTCAGAAATCAGATTCATTTTATTCTATTTTTCCTGTCTTGGGGCTTATTATTTTATGGGTATGCTTTCATGTTTTGAAGTTCTCTAATCTTTTCTACTGCAATGCCAAATTACTCTCACTCATATCAAGCATGCTATTTCATCTTTGAAATTTTATAATTTCTACAGTGAGTTTTTAATATGATTCAATATCATTTCATATATGTGTTAGCATAGTAAAACCTTCCTCTTTCTGAATGTGTCAAATATAGTTATAGTGACTGCCATTAGGCGTGTGTGCATCAAATTCTGTCATCTGTGTAATTTCATTATTTTGCTTGTGTGCTTGTTATGGATTCTAGATAACTTTTATTTTTGGTTATCTAGTTACTTTTAATGGATGACAGGCAACATCAGTTTCCAATTACTGAATAATGTTTAAACACTTCTACCAATAGTACTAAACTTTATTTTTGGACACAGTTTAATTAGAATCGGCTTTAAGCCTTGCTGAATGGTAACAAAGGAGTACCTATAGGCGGTTCTTTTTTTACTGAATTGTTTTCCAAGCACACAAACTTCAAGGTTCCTTCTTAGACTGCTTAGCATCTAAAGGTTTGACTGGGGCTGGTGGACTTTAAATTCACTCATGTGTCTTTTGGAAGGAGGTTTGCAGTTGTTTGCTGACTGTTGGCCTAGGGCTCTTAGTGTCTGCCACAGGTTTGGAGTCCACAATACAAGACTGAGAACAGACAGCTTCTTTGGCCCAAGGCTGAATCAGTGGAGAGAGATTGGTAGAGATCAGAGTGAGGGGACAGAGAAGGGGACTCTGAACCATTCAATAGAGGAAGAGAGGTGATGTAAGCCTTTATTAAGAAGAGGGTCTTGCACACCCAAGGAAGGAGCACTGAGCACCTGAGACTTAAGGTGACTCAATCCACATAATGAAGGAGGGATCTGGATTTCATTGCCAGTTATCCAGATTCTCTGGAATGCTGGTAGACTCTCCTTTAGGGAAGTGAGGTTTGGATTGCCACATCCTCACCCAGGCCAGAGCTGGTGGCTGGGAGGAGTCTCATTCCTCATTGAAGCCCTGGGGAAGTAAGGCTTAGCCAAATTTCTTAGCAGAAGATAAGGGTTATCTGATCCTGGGCACACCTGTTGTTGGGGCAGGGCAGCTTTCATAACATCTAATCGTTCCTCACTAAGCAGGCTACTCACAGGGCTAACCCTTACTTCTAGCTAATAGCTTCCCCAAGTGGGAATTTTGGGGTTCAGGGAAGGTTCCTTAGATTTATGATCCCCAATTTTTGGGTTCTTTCCTAATCTTTAATGAAGAATAAAAGAGATGAAATCAAAGGCACCAACAAATTTAGAGTACCCCAGATTCTTGTCTTATGAAGTTAAAGAATGAATTTCATTAACCAAGAGGGTAGGATTTATGGAGAGACTTTTCTGGATTAAGAGGAGGAGAGGAGAAACTACAGAGAGCTCCTGCCATGAGTGAGGAAAAAACACATGTGGGAGACTTTTCTCCAACTGTAGCCACATGGGCAAGAGAGCTTACTAGAACTAGGGGGGGGGGGGTCTGTGCTAGCCAGCCAAGCAAGAGGAAGAAAGAGAAATTTGCCTTCTACAGGTAACTATATCCTGTAAGCTAGAGAGAGCTGATTGTTCTGGGCTCAGACCAATCACAGTTCCAGGATTAAGTTTGAGTTTAGGGCGGAGTTCAGGTTGTTTTTGGAAAAACAGGTCAGGCCAGAGATAAGTGTAAACTCTAAACATAAGTCCTAGGGCACTCCTGCTCTTTGCTTTTGGGGTCCCAGTCACCCTAAACTGTAAACAATTCTATAGGATAAATATAACACAAACTATCCATTCAACCTGTTGAAAAAGATTTGGGTATTTTTCAGGTTTTGAACATTATACATAGGACTCCTATAAACATTCTTACATATGTGTGATCATGCATGAGTGCATGGTCATTTGTTAAGTACATCACTAGTCCTAAAAAGGTAATGGTCACATGGAGTATGAAATGTCTAAAAGAATTCCAATAAGGATTCACAAGTTTGCATTCCTAAAGCAATTTATGAAAATGTTAGTTGCTTCACATTCTTGACAACACTTGGAGTTATCATTTCCGTTTTTTAAAATTTAGTCCTTATTGATGGTGAAGCTAATATAAGAAACCTTTTCCCTTAATACGAGGGTAAAACACGTTTTCTTCCACCCTCAGATTGAAGATAGGAATATATTCCAAAGTATCACTGTTATTTTTTGAAATTTATTTATTTGCATTTGTGTTTGTGAGGGGGCAGGTGTGGGCATGCTCAGGCCTCTGACACATGGTGCTTGTGTCACTTCCTGTGTCTAACTTACATGGGTGGCTTGGAAATTGAACTCAGGCTGCAAGCAAGCACCTTTAACCACTGAGTCCCTCAAGTTAATGTGTAGTACAAGATGGACCCTTGGATATATTTCCTAAATTATAAAGTAGAATTTTAAGTCGACTTTCTCTATAACTACAGAGAATTTCTAAATGACTGTTGCAGATTTTCTTTTGCAAAAGCCATAAAAAAGAGAGAAAACAGAAATTAAAATGCTGCCTATGTATTCAGTGTCAAGTGTGTTTATATTGTAGAATGCAATGCATGGCTTTGTAACACCTTTTCTGTAAAGAAACTGCTTGTTTTAAACCTGAAAAACAATTCACTGGCAGAGTAACTAACAAAGAAAAGCTGATTTCTGTCTTTTTAAACAATAATTTACAACTAGAAATGCATAAATAAATCAGGAACTTCTTCCAATCTCAACTAAAAGTAAAAAGAAGTCACAAAAAACTAAAATTAATACGTGTATTTTTCCAAAAATTTAACGACATATAAATACACATTATCATATAACTTTCTCATTTTCTTCGTCATTCCGAAACACAAATGCACATAATCTGTAAAAATATATATCTGAGTGTAAAAGACACAGAAATGTCTAAAGTGAAAAATCTCACTTGATTCTTCTTCCTTTATATGTCTAGGTACCATGGCGAACCTCACATACAGAGTTTTGTTTTATTTTCTCATTGTTAGGACTCAGGTCCACCGTTAGTAACTTTTCTAGTACCTGTCTTGCTTCTCTTAGATACTCGTCTCCATGGAAAGAGCAGGAAGCTCCCAGAATTTGTAGGCAAGAGGAAACAGAGTGGCTGCTTCTCTACAACCTCACTATCAGGTAGAATGTTAGCAGAAAAGCAAGTCGCAGTCCAATTTATCCAGACGTATAAATACTTTTTATGCACAAATAATATACAACATATATTTGAATGCAATGTAATATTCACCCCTGTCTCTTTATTGTATAAGCAAATAACTCATATACAAATAATTGTTCAAAGATAATGTATACTGAAAGTGGATAAATTAATCTTTGAATTGAAACTAGGAGACAAAATTCTCCATTAAGTGGGCTGAATATAGCAGCTTGACTGTGAGCTCTTCTCTGAGGGTTCCTACTTGACCAGATTCATATAACTAAATTATAAAGGCTAAGGTGACACATGGTGCCTCCAGCTAACATTTTATTTCTATGATTTATGTTATAATTGAAAATACAAGTGCTAGGGCTGGAGAGATGGCTCAGTGGTTAGATGCTTGCCTGAAAATAAAAGTGCTTCTGATATTTTGTTAACTACAGAATAGCTAATGGGAGATCAGACAGGAATATCTACTAGTTAACTACATCACAGAATAGTGACAAGTATTTTCAAGAATATTCACAGAGCAAACACAAGTGTAATTCTTACTTAATCCATGGCCAAGATGGATTCTATCACAGAACTGTTTCTGTGTAAAAAGTATGACAATGTAGCAAGCAGCTATTTATTACTATAACAAAACACCTGAAATCAACTTTAAAAGGAAAAGTTCTTTTATGTCCAAGTTTTTAGAGATTGCAATGCATTGCCACACGCCCCTGTTTCTCTGGGTGAGAGGCAGACAGTTTATAAAGGTGATAACACACGGCAGAGGAGCCACACTTACCTCAGGACAGCTGGAAAGCAAAGAGAGAAAGAGGAGGAGATAAGGTTTCTATGCCCCTGTCATGGTTTGATACAGGTGTTCCCCACAAACAATTGAATGCGTTCTGATAGATTGATCCTCAGTTGATGGCAATTCGGGAATTAGAACCTCATTAGAGCTGTGTTGTTGGGGGTGGGCTTATGGGGGTTATAAGCCAGCTTCCCCTTGCCAGTGTTTGGCACACCTTCCTGCCGCTGTTTGCAGTGCTGTGGCAGAGGTGATGTCCAGCCCTCTGCTCATGCCATCGTTTTCCCTGCCTGGATGGAGTCTCCCCTTGAGTCCATTAGCCAAATAAACCCATTCCTCTACAAGCCGCTTTTGTTTGGGTTCTTCTGCGCAGCGACTAGAAAGCTGACTGCAACAGTTTTGGTACCAGGACGTGGGGTCATCTGTTGCTGCTAGAACTCTCATCTTGTGGCTTTGGTCTTCTGGAAGTGATCAACAGGAGGAATGTGTAAGGACTGGAAATCTCGGCCTAAGAGATGCCTCGCAGTGTTGTGAGTACAGCTTCATGGATCATTCTGGTCAGAGTTGAAAGACCTGAATGTATTGAGAACTATGGACTGTGAGGTTTGGCTTACGAGGGGGAGAAAGAACTTGGTCAGGACTGTGCCAGAAGCAGTTTGCGTGAGAGGCTTACTGTGTTCTGCTTGCCTATGTCCTGGGAACCTGTTTAGGGTTGTGTTACGTAAAGATGGACTGGTGTGAGCAGATGGAGATGGCACAGAAAGATAGATCTTTGGGTCGAAACTGCTGCCCGTTCACCTGCAATTGTTTGAGATATTACAACCACTGAGATTGGGCCAGCTGGTCTGCACTGGAACAACAGGAAGAATGCGGACTCTTTGAAGGAAGGGGCCTGAATGCTTTGTTCCCCCCTGGATTAACAAGTTGGTAGCCCACCTGGTTCTGTGGAGTATGGCAAATGTAAGAAGAGAGGGTCATTGGATTTGCAACACTGTTTTGTTTTTGAAAAATGGCCATCGGCATATGAAGCAGGTGTGCAAGGTTGCCTGCATGGAGCCCGATGGGGCCATGAGGATGAACTGTGGGTTGCAATGGAGACCCAGTGAATTCCAGGACTATGGATGGGTGCCAAGGCGAGCTGCCAGTACTGGATGATGTTTTCCCGGACTGTGAGTAGCCGAGCTGGAGGA
>PVHP010002345.1:48184-91265 GCA_004024765.1 Zapus hudsonius
CATTATGGGTTTATTTTTGGTATTATGGATCAGTTGAAAGCTGTGGGGACTTAAGAGTTGAGTTGAATGCATTGTATTTACATCATGTATGATTATTAGTTTGTGGGGGCCAGGGGCGGACTGTCATGGTTTGATACAGGTGTCCCCCACAAACAATTGAATGTGTTCTGATAGATTGATCCTCAGCTGATGGCAATTTGGGAATTAGAACCTCATTAGAGCTGTGTTGTTGGGGGTGGGCTTATGGGGGTTATAAACCATCTTCCCCTTGCCAGTGTTTGGCACACCTTCCTGCCGCTGTTTGCAGTGCTGTGGCAGAGGTGATGTCCAGCCCTCTGCTCATGCCATCGTTTTCCCTGCCTGGATGGAGTCTCCCCTCGAGTCCATAAACCAAATAAACCCATTCCTCTACAAGCCGCTTTTGTTTGAGTTCTTCTGCGCAGCGACTAGAAAGCTGACTGCAACAGCCCCCTTCAAGATTATGTTCCCAGTGATCAAACTTCCTTCCAGCTGATCTCACCTTCAGGTCATTCTCACAACCTCATACCGCATTGAATCTGTAATCATGCTGGCAACCTCTTTCCTTCCAGTAGTGAACACATATGAAGATGCCTCCTCCCCAAAAGGTAAAATCTTCAACACTGACAATAATGACATATGAACAATTTAGTGACACATACTAAGAAATTAAAAATAAATATATGGGAGATATATCTGACCTGAATCACATAATAAAACTGAAAAAATCAAAGACTGCATGCAACTCAGGCCTTTTTTGTGTGACCAAATATAAGTGTGAAAATCAAAACCATAAAAGAAACAATGAAGGGGACTTCTGGTTCAAGATGGATAACTAGCAGACACGCTGTGTCACTTGGGGAACAAGGGCCAGGGTTTTCAGCAGTGATCCAGGTGGTGGACACAAGCTGCGGCCACTCTCTGAGCTTCAGACACATTCCGGCACAGGATCCTCGCGACTGGAAGACGCCTACGAGGACCAGCGCTCACCAGAGGCAGTGAGTCGTCCGGATCCGGCAGGCCCCAGCGCCAGAGCGGCCTCAGCCCGACTGTTGCCTCCGGCTATCCAGAGGCCTCCTGAACAATGAATGGGTCAAACAAGAAATCAGACAGGAAATCCAGAATTTCCTAAAAACAAATGATAATGAGGACACAACCTTACAGAACTTATGGGACACAATGCAGGCAGTCCTCAGGGGGAAATTCATTGCTCTAAATGCCTTACTAATGAAGACAGAGAGGTCTCAAATCAATCACCTATCCTCCCACCTATGGTTATTAGAACAGAGGGAAAAATCCAACCCTAGGAGCTTGAGACGCAAGGAAATGATTAAGATCAGAGCTGAGACTAATGACTTGGAAACAAAGAAAACAATTTAAAAAATAGACAAATCAAAGAGTTGGTTCTTTGAAAAAGTCAATAAGATTGACAAACCCCTGGCCAATTTAATCAAACAAAAAACAGAGAAGGACCAAATTAACAAAATAAAAAATGACAAGGGCAAGATCACAACAGATCCCGAAGAGATTGGAAGCATCATCAGTTCATATTTCCAAAACCTCTACTCCGCAAAATTAGAAAACCTGGATGAAATGGATAAATTTCTGGACACCTACCAACTTCCAAAGCTCAGACCAGAGCAGATAAAGATCCTAAACAATCCGATAACAATCACAGAGATTGAATCAGTAATCAAGAACCTCCCCAAATGGAAAAGCCCAGGTCCAGATGGTTTCTCAGCCGAATTCTACCAAACTTTCATCATAGAACTGAAACCTCTCTTTTTGAAGCTTCTCAGGGACATAGAAAGAGGGTAGGCTCCCAAACTCTTTCTATGAAGCTAGCATAGTCCTAATTCCCAAACCAGGCAAGGATGTACAAGAAAAGAAAACTACAGAACCATATCCCTGATGAATTTAGATGCAAAAATCCTAAATAAAGTTCTAGCAAACCGAATTCAAAGCCACATCAAGTCTATTATACACTCTGACCAAGTCAGCTTCATCCCAGGGATGCAGGGATGGTTCAACATATGCAAGTCAATAAACATAATTCACCACATTAGTAAACTGAATCATAAAAACCACATGGTCATCTCAATAGATGCTGAGAAGGCCTTCGACAAAATTCAACATCACTTCATGTTCAAAACCCTGGAAAGAATAGGCATAGACGGCCTATACCTCAACATGGTAAAGACAATATACAAAATAAATAAATAAATAAAATAAAAAATAAAAAATAAATTTTAAAAAGACAATATACAGTTCTCCTAAAGCAGAAATCATTCTCAATGGGGAGCGACTCAAGGAGTTCCCTCTTAACTCAGGAACAAGACAGGGGTGTCCACTCTCACCACTGTTTTTTAACATAGAGTGCTTGAAGTTCTAGCCCAAGCAATAAGACAGGAGAATAACATAAAAGGGATACAAATCAGAAAGGAAGAAATCAAACTCTCTCTCTTTGCAGATGACATGATCCTATATATATATCAGACCCAAAGAACAGTATTAGTACACTCCTGAAGGTGATCAATGCCTTCAGCAGAGTAGCAGGATACAAAATTAACACACAAAAATCAGTAGCCTAGAATTCTATATACAGAAGACAAACATTCGGAAAAAGACATCAGAGAAACTGTCCTGTTCTCTATATCCTCAAACAAAATCAAATACCTGGGTATATCACTAAACAAGGTAGCGAAAGATTGAAACACTCAAGAGGGAAATAGAGGAGGATGTGACAAGATGGAAAGACATTCCATGCTCATGGATAGGGAGAATCAATATAGTAAAAATGGCAATCCTGCCAAAAGCAACTTATTACATTTCTTAGTGTCAAACCATTTTACATTTTTTATTATCCTAAGACATGGTGTGTTTCAAAAGAAAACTTACACTTTTACCAAGATTTGCAAAGGTCTAAACTAGACTCTGTCTCCCTGTCCCTCCGCACAGCCCTTCATCCTTTCAGGTGCTGCTTTCTATTAGTTATGTGGAGAAATACCCTGTGTGTATTGTGCAGCTCGGGAGCCAGTGAACCATCCAAAAGGAATGTTACACACGTTTGGGGATTAGATGCCCTGCAGTTTTCTCAGAGATTTTTCCCCACAGTTTCTGCTTCCCTGGCAGAGTTCTCCTCTGATCCCTGTTTCCTCTGTGCAGAAAGACTGCTGCTCAAGCAGGATTCATCTGCATCCTGAGGGCCAAAGGGCTGTCCCCAGGGACCAAGCTTGGCACAATTGGAACCTATCCACACATTTTTTCTTCTTTCAAGGACTTTGCACCTTCCTATTTAGTTGGCTTCAATGGCATGTCTTTTATATTTTGTCCAGCTTTAATCATTGTTGTTGGCAAGGGCTTTAGTCTGTTATTCTGCCATGACAACAACCCGTCCTGTCTCTTTGTTATTTAGAAAGCTTAAAAAAATACCAATGCTTGGGCACCCCTCCAAGCCAATTAAATTAGAATATCTGTAAGTGAGGTCCAAGCACCCATACTTTTTAATTCTTTCTAAGGGATTCAAAGATGCATAGCATTGCTGAGAACCACTGGTCTAGGCTGACTAATCATGACAGCTGTCCCGGTTCTCTTTAATATAAGTCAAAATCCTTGTTGCCAGGACCTGATAAAGTTTAGTAATGAGCGCTTTAATGGGTAGATAAGGAGCTCATGGTTCGTGGAGCGGCTGACATTTCACATAGAGAAGTCTTTCCTTTTCTCCAGCTCTAATTCATCAAGAGTGATTTCATAGAATTCAATCTGATTAAGAAGTGGCCCAAGTTGTGTGTGCCCCAACTGCCGCCTCAGAAAAGAACTGGACTTCAGGTCACCTGTAGTTGTTTCTTTAGCTTATTTTCATTTGTGTACATGTTTCTTCAAACATCAGGGCTCTTTCAGAGTTTGAATCAGAGAATTTACTTTGCACACTTTTTCTCTTCTAATTCAATAGGTCTTTAGACTTCTAGAAAATAATCTCTCTGAGTTATTGCTTCAAAACACCTGCAGCATTAAAAATAGAAATAGGATCCTTTCTGCCTTTGCATCCATCACACTTATACATTTACTCTAAGGTTTATTTATAATTTTGTTTCTATGAGACTGGGTCTCATGAAGCCCAGACTGGTCTTCAACTTCTTATGCAGCTGAACATAATGCTGAACTTCTGATCCTCCTTCCTCAGACTGCTAAATTTTTGGATTGTGGACATATGCTGGCATGTCTCATTTAAGAGGTACTAGGAATTGATCCTATGGCTTCCTGCATCCTATGTGAGCACCGTACCAACTGAGCTCCATCCTAAATGTATTCTGTAATTGTAACGAGTCTCCTAAACTTTATGGTAACTTGTAATTATAATGAATCTCAGATTAAAAAGAAAACATGCTCTGTCATAATGAACTGATAATTTGGGAATATAAATCATAGTATTTTGGTTCAGACTAACTGTATAATTTTTTATTCCTGCTGAGTTTGTGGCATTTCCTTTCTTGCTCCTCAACTCTTAGCAAAAAAAATCTTCATAAAGGTCAAAACTATTCATGTTTTTTTATAAATAAAGAGTCATATAAAATGGTTCAATGAATATTGATGTTTGAATAATAACTGTTCAGTTATTTTGTATCAGCTATTTTGCCAATATCCTTTCTCTAGATTAGATACAAGGAAGACCTTTTCTTTGTTTTTTTTGGAAGCTTTCATTATATGATTGACTTTGTGAGAATATGAAAAGGCATTGTTAAAACTCTTCAGACTAGGGAGATAGTTTGAAAGTTAAAGCCACTTTCTTGCATGTATATCTGCCTAAATTCAATACCCAGAAACTATCAAAGCCAAGATCTCAGTGACACATGTGCCGAAGTCAATGATAAGCAAAGTTAGGAGAACCTGCAAGTTCACAGGCCAGCTAGACTCTCACACACACAAAGGCAAAAACCGCAATTTAGCCTCGATCTGGAAAAGATAGGAGGAAAGGGCAGACACCCAAAGGTTGTCCTTTGCCTCCACATGCAAACATACAATATACATCCATAAACACATACACTTATAAAATAAGTGAGAAAACCTTGCTTTATCTTGGAAAAAAGTCAAAAAGTATTTAACTATTAAATCATTAGATACTTAGTAACTATTCCCTTCTGAATTATAGCCCTTCACTAGCCTGAAGAAACATGATTTTTAAGAAATTCATCATTTATTTTATATATATATATATATATATATATATATATATATATATATATATATATATATATGTATATGAACAGTAGACCAAAAGGTTGGAATTCCCACTAATATCTCTTGATAAATCACAACCCAATCCTGGTCCTTATAAATCCTTTTTTCTTTGCAGTCCTGTGCCTTTGAGTAAAGTGTCATCCATATTGCCTCACAAATGAAGCACCATTCACCAAAATCACAGTGGATGAATGGATAAAAAATAGTGTAACATAAATGCTCAATGCAGTTTCATTCAACAAATAAGGAAAGAACAAAATTACCTCATTTGCAGGAAATTGGAACTGGAGTTCATCATGCTAACTTTAAAACAATCAAATTCTGAAAGATAAATATCACTTTTTAACTTATATGTGGAGTTTGGAGATACCTTTTCAAAAGATAAAATATGGATGTAAGAGAAAAGGGAACTACTGAAATAGGAAAGGAGATTACAAGGAGAAAGTATCAGAAAGATTAATAGAAGTAATAAATATAATCCAAGTATGTGATATGAATATGTAAAAATTTACCAATAAAAATTTACTCATTGCTTATATAATTATATAAATTCAACTTTGCTCTTAGCTAATAGCCATGAGCTCATCCAAACATCCCAACCCTAACTGTAAATGTTTAGACAATAATCAAACACCCTGAACTCTGAGAGAAAAGTTAGGAAAAGACCAAGCAGAAAAGAAAGTAAATGAAAAAGAGACAGATGTATGAGAAATAGATAAAAGCAATTCAAGATGGTTTAAAATAGAGTGAAGTTCTACTGAAGGTGAACAGGAGAAGGTAGCTTCTTTTAGGCAGTCTCAGTTAGGGATTGAGGCCCAGAGAGAACCAGGAGATGCCACCCCACATGCCCTCTCTCACAGTCTGGAGGTTCAGGTGTGGGCTGACTCTGGGGTCCACTGTCCAAATTTACTAACCAAACAGGTTTTCCCTTACATACCAGAATCTGGCACTATAAAGGTGGCATCCCACACACCACTCTCTCTCACTCCTCTCTTCCCTTCTGTGATCAGCTCTCAGCCTATATGGCCTGAACCCCATGTGAGTTTGGCCTATTCTTTCCCAGCAGCCTGGCTAGGTCGGGACAGGAAAGTATAGCCCTGTCTCTTAATCTAAACCTCTCTGTCTCTATTTTATCCTTGGGGCAACTTTTCCCTTCCTTGCATATACAACCTTCCTAAGGTCTCTGGATCCACCATGTGAGTATTTCTACTCTGGATCTCCCCCGTGGGTGCTCTCACCCTACTCTCTTGACTTCCCTCTGTCTAAGTCTCCCTACCATGCCTAGATTCTACTTCTCAGAGCTCTTCACTCAGAAGACTCGGCTTCTCTCATAGATGCCACGTGCTTGCAGCTCAGCTCTAACCTCTCTTCAAAAGCCTCCGTTTCTTTCAGCTTTTTCCACGTGCACACAGCTCTTCCCTTGAGAGCCTTGGTTTCTCTTAGCTGCTAAGCTATTTTCATGTGTTTGCAGCTTTACTCGGTTTTTCCTAAACAATCTTTCTGAAATATGTTTTCCACATGAGATAACATGTTCTGGCCTTCATTCCCAGATCCCAGTTTCCCTTAACTAAACTCCACAATTTGTGATTTATCCCCATTCAACTCAAGAATTCATAATTTGTCCTTTTGAGTCTGTCTTTATTATTCTTCAGTTAATATTAGAACAGAACACAAACTTGGGGTTTATGAACTTAAGGGACCCTTTCTGAACCCCCAGATTCCATATCAATATGAAAGTCTAATAATGCTTAACAAATATTTAAAATATGATCAATAGGTCCTTGACCATCTGTACTCCACATTCCTTGAAGCTAAACAGGAAAAATGTAGCCAGGGAAGATTTCTGCTAGACTAAAGGCATCATCTCTGCTGGATTGCTAATTAGCAGGTGAATGCATGGAGGATGCGAACAGGGTTTGTAGAAGTCTTTGCAAGAGCTGCTTAAGCCGTGGGTATCCCTGGTGCATACGACTTGATTCAGAGATATTCCCTGAACTGTCTCTTAACCATCTTTACTCATGTTGATGCTCAATGTTAAGATAAAAAAAAAACCCACCAACACCAGCTGAGGCTCAATTCACAGAGACGAGGGGGTGGGGAAGACATGAGAATCAAAAGAAATGAAAGAAAGAGCATTAAAGGAAAAGAAAGTGATGAGGAAGAGGGAAAATCTCCAAATCTCTTCCCCACACTGACAGCTCTCAACGGCTAGGTGTGGCCCTGTTCTATGGATGATGGATTCTCAATGTCTGCAGGGATTTTCTCCCCCCTCCCTTTGGATGCTGGCAATTAAATAAAGGGTTTTTTACCTTTTTTAGTCACACTGCTCTAACTTGAATTTTGCAGACAAAATTTCCTTGAACAAATTTCTACATTAAAGTTTGGAAAGACGAACAGTATCCAGGGCCTCTTTCACTGCAAAGAATGGCAAATGAAATTTTCACCAACACGGGTTATGAAATGAAATCAACTTATTGTAACCAGGTATCTTTGCAGGGGCTTTTCTAAGATCTGCAATAAAACTTATTGTCCATAGCTACTCCAGCCCAAAATAGCAAAGCATTGAGGAATGTGTGCTTTCAGTGTAATGAAGACAAAGATAATGTAAAAGATGAACCATTTCTACCCCAGGGTTAACGTGACTATCCTAGAAAGTATAGTATGTCAACGAAATCAAACCACTGAACAGCCGAGTCTTTCTAAAAGCCAGCATGACAGATGATGACCAGAGGAATCAGGAGAAAAACAAACTTTGTACCTATGGGACTGTACAGTAAGGCAGAGCAGTTAAGCTGTGTTCTCTGATCAACACAATAAAAAGTGAATGACATGAACACCATCCTGAGAGGCACAGCTTGCATGTTACCCCTGTCTTCTGAAACAATAGCATGTTCCCAAAAGACATTGTGATTGCATGTGGCACCACCTCAGGTGAGGACTATCCTCACACAAAAAGTAGACAAAATCAGCCCTTTTTTGAATAAAAATATAATTTAGAAATTCATTGTAGAGAGGAAAATTTAGTGGGTTTCTAAAACATGTTTAATCCAGTGATTCAACAAGGGGCCCTTGGCAGAGACAGGAGCAAAGTTCTAGATACAATCTTTTAAACAATCTGAAATTGTGCCCAAGAAAGCCAAAGTGCAGTATTTGTGTACACACAGCTGGCAATAAAGGGATTTTCAGTAGATCAAAAGTCAATGCTGACCTGAGAAAATACAGTTTGTAAAGGAAATGTGTGGTCGTGACTCCTGAGTGTATATGTGCCGGTTGAATAGAAAGTCCTCCCTCCATGGCACAGGTGACTGGATTGGGGCTGGGAAGGCAGAAGACTAGTTATTCCTTGGAGTTGTGAATGTGGCCTCAATTGAGGCCTGAGACCATTAGCACTTTAGAGCCTGAATGCACTAGATCTTACTTAAATACACGACTTGAATAAAGCAGCCAGGAAAGGCAAGACCATCCTATTAGTCTATAAAACGTCATTATCATTCACAAATATTCACATATATTTACCCCCTTCCAGATTCCTTACCCCTTATCACCTTCTGGTGATAATTGTTTGTGTCAACTTAACCCATCTAAAAAACATTCAAATACGAGGTAAAACATTATTTCTGGATGTGTCTATGATGCTATTTGAAAGAAGTTTTTTCCCCTTTTATCAGTAGAATGAATATAGAGGAATCACTCCCACCAATATGGAAGGGCACCATTCAATTCATCAAGGGCCCAAATAGAAGAAATAAGCAGAAACCCAAATTTCTTTGTTTCTCTGTGTTTGAATGGAGATGGCCATTTGTTTCCTCTTTGCATTTCCTTCTCTGATTTCCTTTCTTTCTTTTTGTTCAAACTACATATTGACATCTGAAAGATAAATGTTCTCCTGTTAAGTAGTCAGGTGGCCTTGTACTGACTCTTTTGTTCAGCACAGCCTTGAATTTGTGATCCTCCAGCCTTAGCGTGCTGAGTGAAGGGATTATAGGTTTTCACTAGTGGGCCCAGATACTGGGTTTGGAGCTCTCATACTCTGAGTATCACATCAGTCGTCCCTGGATCTCAGGGGATCAGACTGGAACTAAGAGTTACAGTATCAAGTCACCTATTCTTAGGTCTTCAGGCTCAATGCGAATTATTGCATCACTGGACTTCCTTGCACACAGCACACATCCATAATCAGGTAAAGAAATTTTGGATAGTATGTGGCTGGAATGTAGAATGCTCCCATAGGCTCATATATTTGAATATTTCACCCCAACTGGGGTGTTGTTAAGGAAGGTTATGTGGTTCTAATTCTCTCTTTCTCTCTCTCTCTCTCTCTCTCTCTCTCTCTCTCTCTCTCTCTCTCTCTCTCTCTGCTTTCTCTATGTTGGTGTGATATATGGCATGAGATTCATACTCTAACCTGCCATGTCTTCACCAACCATGATGAACTCTCTATTCCAAAACTGAAAGTCAAATGAAAACCTTTATCTTCCATAAGCCACTTATTACCTTGTCAGAGAAATAAGGATGTAACTGATAAGGATTATAAGTAAAAACAAAAAGGGTGTCCCATTATATCAACACATCATAGAATAGCTTTGTCGATGAAAAAACTAGTTACCAGTCATCATAAAGAAGAAAAATGACTTAGTAGCTAACTACAAAGCAGATGCTGAGGCCACTCCCAGGGGATTCCTAAAAAGCAATACTTGTCAGCTTTATCTTCATATTAGAGGCCAAGAATTCTTGTATGAGTTTAGGTTTCTCTTGAATTTTGTTACAAATACCACCATAATCTTTAATGTGTTTTAAGAATGGCTTCAATAAACATATAATAATATAAATGTTTTCATTAAAATAATCTTAAAAGCAACTTCATTGAATTTCCATGTTTTCAAAATGCCTGCAGACAGTACCAGAAGAAACAATTAGAAATACTGAGCTACTGATGCACGATTATGGGGTTCAGAGAGTGTGTGAACCCTAACTATTGGGTCTTCATCCTATTTTAGCAACAAATTGATGAGTCACTGAAGGGTAAATTATGAGTTATTAAGTTCACTTGGGGAGAAATCATGAATTATGAGGTTTATTGTAAGGGGAGTTAAGATTCAGGGAGGGGCTGGAGAGATGGCTCAGCGGTTAAGGCACTGCCTCCAGTGCCTAAGGCCCTGGGTTCAATTCACCAGGACCCACATAAACCAGACCCACAAGGTGGTGGCCCTGGTACATTCTCAATCTCTCTCTCTCTCTCTCTCTCTCTCTCTCTCTCTCTCTCTCTCTCTCTCTCTCTCTCCTTGAAAATGAATAAATAAAATATTAAAAAAAAAGATTCAGGGAGAAGGCTAGCTGAAAGCCAAGCAACAGAATTCTCCTCATTGCCTAGCAGGAAAGGGAAAGGGAAACTGTAGATAATCTCCATCATAGAGAAATCTCCAGGTGTATAAAGACTCTGGAGGAGCCACATAGACCACCTGCATGGAAGGCAAACCATAAGAACCAAAAGATCCCCATCAAATAAAAGACTAGAGAGGCTTATGAAATAGTGGAGGACTCAGAGATCAAATAAAAATCATACATATAATGAAAAGGAGAAAGCACCCCAAAACAAGACATGCAAAGTAGGTAAGCAGGAAAATATGCAGGCCAGATAAAGTACTGTCCACTGCTCAGCCAGGCTGGGAAGGGGAGAAACATGTGGTCAGTCAAGATCACAGGATATAATAAAAGAGGGCTGGTCCACATGGCTAACCTCCTTTATATAGATCAGATTATCCAATTAGAGTGAGCCTTGCTATCAGACTCAGGTATGAAAGCAAAAACCTAATTGGTTCCTGGATTCAAGGCGCTGAAACAGGAGAAGCCAAGACTTGATTGGTGTGTGGACTCGCTGGGCTGACCCTGAGAGCCTGAGCTGAGGAGGCAAGAAGTTCCTGCTGGGAAGTATCACTAGCTGCTACCATGGAGGAGACAGTATCAGAAACAGCTCCAGTTTCTTCAGGGTAGGCAGAATGTCATCTCCTTGTTCTCTCTTTGAGCTCCTGTCCCCGACCAACTGTCTATAAAAACACCATCTTGCTCATTCTCCTACATTACTAAATAAAATATAATTTCAAAACTCTTTGAAACACACAAAACAAACTATAGTGGTCTAGAGATATTTTAGAGAATGCAACTAATGCACTTTTAAGGGAATGGCTTCCTCTAATGAACTACATGTAAATTAAATGCTATCTGACCATAAATGCCATCACAACAGAACTTGCTCATTTATAATAGTGTAGAATGAAATGGTAAATTAGTGATTCTATACCATAAATGTTTAAAATGGTATACAAATTATGAGTAAAAACTTAAAAAGTAATTTTAATTCTATGTATCAGGAAGGATGATGGTTGAAAATAACAGAAAAACATGGTCAAGTAATTCCAAATAAGTAGGATAGCCCCCTTTCCTGTTGTTGCGAGAAATAGCTGAAAATAAAACTTAAGAGAAGATGATTTTATTATGGCTTCTGTTTCAGAGATTGCAGTCCATGGTCAGCTCAAATATTGTCTCTGGGCCCATGGTGAGGCAGAACATGGTGAGGCAGAGGTGTGGTAGAGCAGAGCCACCTCATACCTGGTAGCCAAGAAACAGGAAGGGAATACAGGAAGGGTCCAGTGCAAAACACAGTTCCCAAGAAGGTACCCTTAGTGAGCTGCTTCCTCCAGCTGGGTCTCATTCCCTACAATTCTTAGCACTGAGAAACAGTGCTAGGATCTGAGTACTAAGGCTTAAACCCGTTATCATCTAGGGGCCATGTCATACTCAAACTATAGCATTCTGCCCTTGACCCCAAAGTTTTATGTCCATTTCATAGTAAAAAAAATGTATTTAGTCCATCTTCAAAAGTCTTCAAATCAAAGTTCAAATCCAAAGTCTTTTCTGAGATTCAAGGCAAGCTCTTAGTACTGAAAATTAAAAATAATAAAGTTATTTTCGAAATACAACCACACAGAATAAAGATTCCCATTCCAAAGGGCAGGAGGAGAGAATACCAAGGAAAGATTAGCTACAGCAAGTTTGAAACCCAGGAGGACAAACATTCCATCATGTAACTTCATGCTCAGCATCATTAACATGTTGTATCATGATGTTAGTTCACGTTATGGAACAAAGCACGTTTCAGACCACATGGCCTCTCTTCTGTCTGGCTCTGCTTGCTGCCCACAGCCTTCCATGTGCTTTGTTCCTGTCACCTCCTGTCTTCACTGCATCTTCAGCTTCACACTCACAGCTTCATGCCTCCTTTTTCAGGGAATGGATTTAAGGACTCTGAAGATGCCACACATTGCCTGGATTTCCAAGTCTTCCTTTGAAATCTTGTGGAATTCCTTTATGACACTATAACTCTAATGTCATTCATGCATATATAACTGGAGTCACATGGATAATGACAATATCTTCTGTCAGCTCAAATAGTGGCTGGGTACCTTATACCATTGCACAGTGACCTCTTGAATGTCTAAATGGCTGAATTCAGGGAACCACTTCCCTCGTGGCCTTGCATGAGGAGGGTGCCCTGTGTATCTTCTTAAAGTGAAGTCTTTCCAAGAAGGATAAAACCTTACATCTTGGAGACTAGGAAGAGAACTCATTCAGTAAGGTGTGTAAGCACAAGAACCTGATTCCATCAGCCAAGCTATGTTTGTTTGCTCTAGGTTTCTTTTTAAAAAAATCACCAGAAGGCAAGTCGGGTATGGTGGCTCATATGTGTAATCTCAGCACTGGTAATAGCGAGACTGGTAAAGCCTTGAGTCTCACTGGCTAGCTAGCCAGTCTAGCTTAATTAGGTGAGTTGCAGGCCAATGAGAGACCTTGCCACAAGAAAGATGAATAGCTTCTGAAGAAACATCTGAAAAGATGAGGAGCATGTGGATGTTGTCCTCTAGCAAGTACAAGCAAACACACACACACACACACACACACACACACACACACACACACACACACACACACACACAACGTTATACCTATGATAGGTGGGTTCCATTGAATTCCTGAAATACCCTCAACATCTTTAATCATGAATTACAGTAGTTAGTTTCTTTTCCATGTTCCTAATCTCTTCAACCAAAACATTCTCCTTATTCTCATCTTGAAACTTTAAACAAACTCCTTTTATGGACGATGAGTACTTCTCAAGTCTATGCCTTTTGCTCCTTATTCTTGTCATAATATGGCTCCAAGAAAATAGAGTAATAATGTTTCCTGCCTATTGACTGCCTCGATATTTCTTCTGCCATATTGACTGGTCCATTATCTTTGAATTTAGCCTCATGAAAACAAAATCTTAGTTTACACACGAACTGTAGACAAGTTATTTACCATGCAGCATGGTATGCACCATGCATGGCATTGACTCAAATGCTCTGTATTTGTTCTCATCCGAAACCAGAGTGCCATCTTTGCTGTCTGCATTTTCAAAGTTCTGGTCTTCTGAGAGCCCATTAAAATTTCACATTCTGTTCTACTTACAATGTTCTAGGCTTTTTTCTTTAGCCTATTCTCCATTTAAAAAAATGTTTAACTATTTACAATCAGAGAGAGAGAGAGAGAGATAGAAGAGAGATGAACAAATAGAATGGGCTCGCCAGGGCCTCTAGCCTCTGCAAATGGAATCTAGATGCATGTGCCATCTTGTGCAACTGGTTTTTTGTGGATACTGGGGAATCAAACCTGAGTCATTAGGATCTGAATGCAAGCACCTTAACTGCCGAGGCATTACCCTAGCGCTATTCTCCATTTTTTTTTTTCTGAATTCTTCTCACACACTAACTCCATAGGTTTTTGAACATGATGAGGAAACCACAGCAGTGGCCTCACTTCCAGTGCCTATGTACTAGGTTGGTAAGGTTTTCTGATGCTCTAACAAAATGCCTCACATGTCTATTCATTTGGGTTCACAATTTCATGGCTGGAAGGGTGTGGTGGAACAGAGCAGCTCCCATCATGGACAATGGGAAGCAGAGAACACCTCTTTTCACAATCTTTCTTCTTTTTCTCCTTTTATTCCACCCTGGCCCCAAGCTATAATATAGTGCTGCCCTTCTCAAAATTAATCCTCTGTGGACATGCCTCATAAACACTTCCAGAAATGTATTTGACTAATATCCTGGGGATTTCTCCATCAAGTAGCCATCAGGATAAGGAAATATATTATCTTTACAAAGAAATATTTTCCAGAAGCTGTTCTGTTCACAGTACAAACCTTCAATGGTTCCTGTCAGAAGCTGGAAACTTGTCAGGAATATAAGACTTTAATCATTACCCATCCTTCTATCTATTGGATCATCTGAGGTGGAATACAACCATCTGTGTACTAACAAACTCCCCAGGTCATTCTGATGCACACTAAAGTGTGCAAACCACAGGTCTAAGCCAAACACTGGGAAAGATTATTATGATTGATTTGAACTATCAGAATATATAACGTGGAGTAAACAATAAGGGTCATTATTCTATTGACAGAGCATTTGAGTATGGAGCAGTGGGTGAATGATTAATACTGATGAAGACACAGTGGTTTCAAAGTCCTTTCTCACAGAATAGTAGAAAGTCATATAAAGATCAATAGCTTTTGAATCCAATCCAATTGAGTTTGGAAACTTGATTCAATCCTTTGGTAGAAAAAGTGACAAGTATTTTACCTATAAGCAGTCTGGATTCTCAACTTTTACTTTAGAGTAATACTTTTCTAAGGGAGGTTTCAAGACTAGGACACAGTAAGGACTGGTTATATAACAATTTGCGTCCTTATTACATCAGGACTTACCTGAAGACAAATTACCACTTTTGTGTTTTATTATTTCACCCATGAAAAACCAGTATTAGCAAATTATGTAATTGAGTGTTTTGATTTGTATACAGAAAGAGGGTACCTCAAAATAGGTTTTTTTCTGCAAGTAGATTTTACAAAAATATTTGGTTCCTAGAATACATTAGATATAGATTTTAACAATCATTTGAACCTATTGAAAAAGAAGCTCCTACAAAGATACTTTGCATTTTATTATTTTGATTGAATATAGACTACTTTCTAACATACTATCAAGAAGACCAATTCTTTAGTCTCCAGATTTGGCAAATGAAAATGCAGGGTATACAATTAATTTTGAACTTCAGAGAAAAAGAATAACTTTTAGTATATCTCTAACACAATATGGAAGCATGTATATTGAAATTTTCATTGTTTATATGATATTCAAATTTGAGTAATATCCTATTTTTATCTCTCCATCCCATTCATAATTCCACTTTTCTATATTGTACCTAGACTACTGAAATAAACTATGTCAATCATCTGAGAAGATTTATCAGAAAGTTTAATCTTCTCACCATAATAAGGACAAATAGTACCTGTGCTTTCAGATACAACCTCCTCAGGTGTGAAATTAAACTATTGGATCAAAGGATTCTGAGTCTCTTCTTATTCCACAATGTTGATTCTACAAAAAAAAAAATGTCTTCTTCCATCTAGCAGGCTATGTTCACAAAGATCACCAAACCCTGAAATAGTAATGTAGGTGATGTCCTCTTTATGTAAAAAAACATAATTCAGGAAAATCTACAGTTAAATACAAGCCACAAAGCAAAAGAAAAGCCAACAGGCATAAGATTCTTTCAATGTATAATATTCACACTTAAGAAAACCCAGTTAATTAAAGAGAAATAGCGATAAAATTAAGGTATGAAAAAGTTATAAACTAGATTTATTTAGTTTGATTTATACAAAATTGGTCATTTTAATGGTTAAATGCCAAATACCATCAATTTCATATGGTACAGCCTAAAACAGTGACTTTTCAAATGGCTTAGAAGTTGAAATTGCTACTTTAAATTTAAATTTTCTCTGTATTTGTGATACACATAAGAGTTGCTCTAGAAAAATACAATTTAAACAATTAGAAGCAAGTTAAATGTTTCCCAAAGAGCAAATTATTATAATCCACACATACAGTGGAATATAATAGAGCTTAAAATAATATTTACATAATCATTGTATTATTTTTTAAAATATTTTATTTATTCATTTTCAAGCAGAGAGACAGAGACAGAGACAGAGACAGAGACAGAGAGAGAGAGAGTGCACAAGGGCCACCACCTTGTGGGTCTGGCTTATGAGCTTATGTGGGTACTGGGGCATTGAACCCAGGGCCTTAGGCAATGGAGGCAACTGCCTTAACCGCTGAGCCATCTCTCCAGCCCCATTGTATTATTTTGTGATACAAAATTTAAAAATCTGCATGGGGAGTATGATCTTAACTGCTACGTAAAAGCCTCTGAAACATTCATAAAAGCACCATCAATGGATTATTAATAGGATTTTCCATATATTCACAATTTTTGTTATTAATAAGATTTTTATAGGATGGCATTCTTTCAAATGCTTCTAATTCTGCTCCTCAATGGAACCTAGACAGCAGGGACCATGAATCAATTCCACCCAGGGGCTTTTCAAGCTTCTCCTTCCTGTGCAGACTTATTCTTGATGCTCAGCATCTGGTTGGTATATGAGTCTGTGGTAACTTGATTAAATGTCCCCCAGTAGATTCAAAAGTGTATTAAAAATTTGTCTCCAGCCTCCTGGCTGGATGAGGTGTCATCTTGGCCTGGCCTCCTAGGCTATTTCTAAGGTGTATGTAAAATTCCAGCTATACTTATGCAAAGAGCAGCCAGAGCTCAAGTCTGGTAGTCCTGCTGTTGTTTGGTAGTTAGATTGTGCTTGCTTGAGTTGCTGGTGCTAGGTCTCTCTCTGCTTGGATCTGTGAAATGGGGACAGCCTTTTTCTTCATTATTAAACTTCCCCTGGATCTTTAATAATAATTCCTCCAAAAAAAAAAACTGTGCCTGGTCTGGCAGAATCCCTCCTGGTCTTTTAGGCATCTGCATTGTCATTCTATCTGGGTCCTTGGGGATAGTATTTATTGGGAGGTGTACTCTCTCTGTACCTTGGTGACCTCATCCACAGCTCCGTGACTTGTCAAGGCTGTCAACTCTTCAGTGCTTACTTTGGTCATCCTCCTCCTTCAGCTGCTCTTTCTTTGCTAAACATGAGTGTCAAGTTCAGGCACAGGATTTGCTTTTCTGGCACCATATTAGATGACACATTTAGTTAAAGTCAACATTCAGGTGAAAGAGAGGTTTCCTAGATCTTGATGGATGATTTTACCATAATTCCCTCGGGTTGGATCCCTGGGCCTGTACAAGTGCAGTCACTTGAACTCCCCAAACTTGTTAGTCCAACTGCTGATTGGAATTCTGATTGAGTTAGAAAAAGAAAGAAGGGTTTTACACTATCACTTATTTGTAATCATAGGATAAACTCTAATTTTGTTACCAAGTGCTGGATTCTTACAATTTAATAGTATGAGGTACTCATATCAAATGCTAGATTCAAAATTATAGTGTTTTAAATTTCCAATAACTCATTTTGTACTTGAAAACAAAGCCTCTCTCTCTTTTTCTCTCTCTCTCTTTCATTGCAGCTTCTTTCTGAGTGCTGTGGTTACCTTCAGAAGCAGATAAACCCCATCCACATTTCAGGTTCAACTTTGAGACTAATGGCACCACACATGCCAGGAAGAATGGAGGTTGTACTAATTATCTAATGGAGTTCCCAGGGGAGATCAAGGTGAACATGTTCAAAATGCTGGAGAGGACAAGAAAGGAAAGAGGCTCTGTTATTACTGTTGCTAGGGGTTGGGCTGGGGTGAGTGTTTTAGGATGTGCAGGGGCCTCCACTATGTGACTCTCCTGGTGATGCCAAAGGGGAAGCAGCCAAAGGCCTCACCAGCATGCCAAGATGTGGTCACCTGGCTGTTCTGGCAAAGAGCAGAGGACTAAAAGCTGCCAGCAGTCAAACATCAAATAAGAACAATAAAAAGGCTTAAGATTCCTCATCCCTCTGGGGCTGGCCTGCTGTAAGGTCAGGAGAAGCAATTAAAACAGATAAAAGAAATCTTGTCTCTCATCGTAATGTTATAAATTGTTATTTTATTCAGGTATTAAACTGATCAATGTTCCAGTTTTGGGAAAACGGGAAGTTAAAAAAAAGGGTGAATGGTAAGAAAACTGACATGTCTTGACCTTATAATATATTCCAATTGCTGCAATGTAGTACTAAATTTGACAATTTTTCTCTCTTTCTTTTCTTCTTCACTAAAATAGCAGCCAAGACTTTGTCACTCCTGTGCCCAAGGGAGGGATTTGTTTGGAAAGTCCCAAAACAGAGTTGTCTCAAAACAGTATTATTTTTGGATCTTCTTTTCAAGGTCTCAATTAGGAGGATCCTCTAAATCATATCTGAAGGACAGGGAAAGGAGAGAGAGAAGGGTCCTCAGGGATTAATGCGGGAGAAGGATTAAGACTCCAAACATCTTTTTGAAATGCCCACAGCAAGCGGCAGACCTCAAGAAAGTAATTTTGCCTTGCTTTGCTGAGATGTAAGAGGTTGCCAGTCCTCTTCCATCTCAGCAAAGCAAAATCATTCAACTGTAAGGCCACAGAATGCAAATAGTAATCGTGACCACTATGTATGAAAATCAAGAAGTCACTTGGGTTTATATTCTGTGTACCATGCTCAGAGCTGTTTCAGAGTGGAAAGTGGGAGAGAACCAGTTTCAATAGTTCTTCTAAACCTAACTGTGAACAGGAAAATCCATAGTCAATTTTCTTTTTACCAGGTCAATTGACAGAAGACTAGTTTACATTCAAAGAAGAGGAGAGATAACAATTCATACTTGACCTACAAATGATTCCACCAAACCTGCCAACTAGTGCTAAAGAACTACACAAGATCCCACGAGTAAGACACTGACCCCATTGTTGTCTCCTGTTAGGGGTTGAGGTGCCACCAGAGCACCTGCACCTCTGTTGATGCCATAAATTGCAGGAGAGGCTGCCTAAGTGAGCAAGGGAAGCTAACAACCATGGACTTTATCCTCGCCCATCTCTGGAGGGTGGGGAGCACGAGGACAAAGGGCTTTTCTGTTCCTGAGGCAGCTCTTTTCACCACCTCTCAGATTCTTCCCCACTTGTATAGGTTGCTATGTGACACAGATACATGTTCTGATTTCTATAGAGCTTTGGGGAACATGGTCATGAATTGTATTTGAACAAAACTCATTCTGTGAAAGATGCCCTCAGATGGCATTTTTCTGTGTTTTAACAAACTATTAGAGAATACTTAGAGACACTAACAGGACTATGATGTCATTAAGTAATATCTATGGGACTTCCAGCATAGATAGAGCACGTCACTGGGAATGATATTTTTAAAAAAATCCTTTTCATGTAACTTAATGCCAGTGTGCAGAAATGCCACAAACACATTATTATTATATTTTAGGAAAAACTAGGTATGGTGGCTCATGCCTTTAATCCCAGCACTTGAGAGGCAGAGGTAGGAGGAATGCCTTAAATTTGAGGCCACCCTGAGACTAAATAGTGAATTCCAGGTCAACCTGGGCTAGAGCAAGACCCTTTCTCAAAATCTCACCCCAAAATTAGAAATAAAAAACATGAAAATAAAGACATAAGAAATCACACAAGAGCTGTTGAAATGGCTTGCTTGTTAAGGCTCTGATTCAGGAGTCAGGCATAGAGCCTGACAGTTTGCACTGTGAACACTTACCCACGTGATACTACGTCCCTGGTGTAGGCCCTGGCTTTAGTCTCCTGCATACACCATTGCAATTTCCTTTCAGACATATACAATAAATGGGTTCTCATATCCATCTGGGATCATCACTCACATCAATACATCTCTTAAGAAAGTAGACATTTAGGAAGTGATAGCGAAATGCTGTATATTAGCCATCATGAGAGGATCCCTTCCATTCATAATTAGGTCCCCTTCCTGGCCCATTCAACATCATAGGGCAGAGTCCTCTGTCTATTGCAGTAAATATAATTATGAATTCTCAGCATTAACTAACACTCTTTCCAAAGTACCCCTGCCTCAGTGCCTCCTCTCTAACATGAGGGAGATTGTTATGACACACCAGAGCAAGAATAAACACCAACTAAAACGTGAAGTCTCCAATGTCTATGTGTCATTCAGGAACATATATATGCATTATAGTGGGAAGGGCTTTAGGAGCCAAGGCTAACAGAGATACTCGGGGAACTTAGGGAATGAGACAGACAACCTTCTGTTCTGTTTCTTAGCTGGGAAAGATCAAGGTGAAGTTTGAATTTTATGAATGAGCAGA
This sequence comes from Zapus hudsonius, assembly GCA_004024765.1. Taxonomy (NCBI): domain Eukaryota; kingdom Metazoa; phylum Chordata; class Mammalia; order Rodentia; family Dipodidae; genus Zapus; species Zapus hudsonius. The sequence continues at coordinate 68,683 of PVHP010002345.1, forward strand.
ATATCCAAGAGTTTCTAATGTTGAAGAAAGTGGTATATCTTTTCTTTCAGTAAAACAACAAAATGACTTTGATGATCCCATATAATAAAATATTTTGAGCCAACATATCTCAATATATGCACATGTACTTAAATTTTTAGTCACCATCATAATTTTATTTTTGTAAATATTTTTTAAAACACACTAAAAACTATATTTTTGAAAGTTGAGATAAAGATAAAATTAAAATGTTTGTCTTGCTGGTTATGATGATGTCTTGTTATAATTAATTCAAATCAATAATAATATATAATTACATAAAATCTCATAATTTGTTCCAAATTTTAAAGATAAATCAATAGTAGACTTATTAATAATTCTAGTATTTTCAAAGAAAATATGTCATTGTAAAGGAATAATTATTTTGTGGTCTTCACAGTGTGGCTTAAAATCTATGCTACAGGAGAATTATTATCTTGTGATTCCTATGTTGATTTTTAGGTACTCCATTTAAATCATAGTTGGAAATTACTGCTCCATACCAATTTCCTTGGTACCCTTGGAGTGTGCATTATTCTTCAGCCAGTGGCCATTCCAATGTGTCTGGTCTTGGGAATATTTCACCCCATGTGTTCTCATTACCTAGCATCTAATATTTTTCATTGCCAATGTTTAATAAGAATTCATGAACCATTCAGCAATGCGTGGAACAACTTCTATACAGAATCATGATAAAAGCTACAGATGGAGTCTCATCTTCAGCTAGGAATTAAATCTACTTTATTTCCTCTTTTATACAGGTTTTAAGTAAAATTAATTTTCAATAACAACCATCAAAGTAATTTTCTATGAAACTCTGTGCAATGCCAGTAGGATGATGACTCAGACTCCATGATAAACATGACACATGCCATTTCTTTCACTTATTTTTATAGCATATAAATTGTCTCATTTCCAATATATCAGCAATAGAATAACTCCTTGGAGGTGGACTAAAATAATTCAAGAGGAGCGAGTGTCTTAAAATCTAAATTTTCTTTTCCAAAAAGTTCTGCTTTGAATGCAATATAGAGAAGGTATTAAGCATGCATTAGCTGGTCTCTTTCCCAGCTGTTTCATAATAGAAGGACATCTATCTCTTGTGTTTCATGAAACTGTTGATTTTTTTTAAAAAGAAAATTTCCTGAAGATACTAGCTTTAGCAAGTGAAAATGTGCACTCTATCCTATCTCATACTATACCACCATCTTCACAACCTGAAAAACATTTCGGGCAGTATTTTAAAGGTCTACAATCATATTTAGTGGCTTTTCTTTTGGAAAGTAGTAATAGCATCAGTGAATTCAATAGCAAAGCAGCCAAATAAAGCAAAATCATTTGCCTGAAATTCAGAAGGAATCACTAATACACATCGTGTCTTCTACTCTAAAAAATCCTACACTGTAGATGATATAGTTAACAAATTTATGATGTGACCTTTAAGTAAGATAACAATAATGCAAATTTACTTTTCATTCAAGAGTTAATCTAGACTTGATAAACTTGAAATATCTCCAAAAATATTTTCATAGAATTATTGGCAACAATCTCATATTTCTCTTAATTTTTAACTTTGGTTCTAAGAGAGGAAGTGAGCTAGCTACAGGCATCCAAGTTTTAACAGGCCATTTGCCTTGATTTCTTCTCCATACTTAGGTACTTTTCAATTTTAGTATGTCTGTGGACATACAAAAACATTGAGCGACACATGAGCTTCTCAGTCTAATTCATTTTTCATTTGAAATAAAAAGGTTTTATTCTGTTGTTTCAATTTTCATCCCATGAATAAAACAAAAAAACATGAAATTTATAAAAACTCAAATTTACTGATGCTAATTTGGGAATGAAATATAACTATAAAAAAAACCCAAATTGCTGACGTAAGTTGGGAATTAAAATGTGGCTGTAGATTTTTCTTCTCTAGGTAGAAATGATTACTAGGTTGAATACAAGGGTTCAAAGGAATCTCCAAGTTGCTTTCCTACTGACTTGGAAGCAAATGAGTTAGCCTTGGGATTCTAAATATTCTGAACCATGAACACTGGCAGAATATTGCCAAGGGGTTAACTCCTCTGCGTGCATAAAGTAACTGATTGCATTAGTTACTTTTCTTGTTCCTATGACCTGTCAAGAAGCAATTTACAAACTGAGAGTTTGAGGGTACAACCCACCATGGTGGAAAAGGCTGTGCCGGCTGGGGGAGGCAGCTGATTGCATTGCATCCGTAGTCAGGAAGCAGAGTGAGATACATGCTGGTGCTCTGACTGCTCTCTCCTGTCACTAGTTCTGGAACCTCTGGCCACATTTAGAGTGAGTCTCTCCACCTCAATTAACTCACAGGTTTGTTTCATTGATCATTCCGGATCTTGTCAAGTTGACAGTTTTAAGCATCACACTGAACTTTTAATAATAACCAATGATGGTATGTATTAAAATTTTACGGATTCAGGGATCATGTTTGTTTGTTTGTTTGTTTGTTTGTTTTTCAGCTTTAACATCTGTCATTCTTCCAAATAAAATCTGGCAAACACCCTGAGGGTTGGAACAGCACTATCAACTGAGAAGAGTCAGCAGTTAGGAAGGCTACAACCACACTAGCTTCTAAGTAGGGTCCTTTGCTTTACCATTTGTCACCAGGTTATGAACAAGGTGTCAATTCCTCAAGGCTGGGAACTCATCTGACCATGCAGTTTGAGGAAGTGCCACATCTAAGCTCACTTCCTTAAGGTTGGAAGAATTTTCCAGTTCATCCTAGGCTCTGGATCTCAAGGACACTGCTTTTAGTTGGCTGTGGACCAGAAACCCCACTTTTGACATGTCCTGACCAAAGGGCTAGTTGTTTCACCAAAGCCAGAGAACCTTTTGATTCCCTATCAAGCTGTTGACCACAGAGTTTTGCTATGAAAATGATGACTGTTGCTGTCTAGCCTAATTGCCACAGTGAAATCTCATCACCCTTGCTCTAGTATTCTGGCTAGAAGCCAGCCACTGGCTTCTTCAATCCCTTCCATTGCCCATCAGCCTCACCTGTAAAAGGGTCAGCTATCACAACCACGTTGAACATTTTAGACCTTCATCACTGCTCTCTATTTTACACTCTTCTTTCTAATTTTATACATTTTTTTAGAAAAAAATTATGTCAGTAAAAGTATTTTTCTAATAACTATAATTTTTTTTTCTGAGGAATTCCTCAGATTTCCTCTTAAGGACCAGAGGCGGAAAATACTATATTAAATCATCCAAATCTGACTCTGTGACTTTGGCTTATAATCTATCTGATGCCAGATATATTACTAATAAATTCAATAATTGCAATGATGAGGTAACTAAACAATTCTAATGTAAGAGTACTGGTTGGATAAAAATATTACTTGCTGTTAACATAAACTCTATACAAATATTCCAGGTCTATCACAGTCAGTCCCATAAAGCAAGAGCATCCATGACTCATATCCAAGTGCCTCATTCCTTCAACTAAGCATTCCAGTCACTGAGACTGAAATGTGTTAAATCAACACATCAAAGGAACTCTTTTATGTTCCGGTCTCTATATCCTTAAACAGTTTTTGAGTATTCAGAATAGAGTGATTCATCTTAAATGCTAACCAACTGAAATCTAAGTTTTCATCTATTTCATGATTTTGAAAATATTTACCCTTTAGATCGAAATTAAGTTGGAGATCATAAATCAGAAAGGGGAGATGAGAAGGAAGCAGATGAAGCAGATGAGAAATAAAGGCGTTGCTCACTTTTCTGCACCAGCATTTCTTATAAAATGCTGCTTTGAATGCGGAATGACTAGGGACCAATCTCAAACACACTTTATCCTAAGAATCCTTTTCCAGTGCTTCAGCTAGTAATATAGCTCCAGGAATACTCACTCAAAGAACACTCAGAATATTCCTCATTAGGAAAAACATTAATGGCATTTGGATTTTTGAGATAAAGATATAATATAGATCAATATTTATACTTTGATATGGTCTGGATAACCAATAGAACTACATCAAAAAAAGGTAAAAGTTTTCTATAAATGAATAAAAGTCTCTTAAAAACTCGTGGATTTATTTATATTAGTTGAAGATTATGGAAATTAATAATTATTAAGGAAATTAACTTATAGCAAAACTCTTAGTATGAACTTACAGTTATGTCATCATGAGACAATGTTCAGGGTCAAGATCAACTTAAAGATATGTTAGTTTTGATTGGCATTGAATATTTTCAGTCAAAAGATATGCATAGCTAGAGGAAAACTTTGTAACTCTACCTCATGGTTTAATTTAGGTGATAGAAAAATAGAATGTTAAAAATGATTTAAACATTTTGCAATTAAACAAGAAACTTTAAAGAAATGAGTTGTTGGAAAGGAAATACAGCTGTAGCTATTTATATTCTCTGTAATATTGCCACTCTTATTTCAATGACAAGACACACAGAACAAGCCAGGCTTCTACAAATAGAAATGAAAGTACACTCAGTGTTACAAGTCCTTTACTCCAACTTTGACAATATGAAAGTAATGGGCAATACACATTGTCCTTCTTCCAAAGAATATGGGCCATTAGAGATGTTTAGGTTGTAAGCACCTGAGAGTAAAATGTTGTAATGCCAAAAAGTCAAAATGCCAGACTGTCCATCTCAGGGGACAACCAGAAGAAACTCTTTTTTCAATTCTTTTTTATTATTTCTCTGAAATTCTACACTGGTTTCCACTCATTGATGCACAGCAGCTAGTGGTCCAGTCTTGGTGGCTTGATCTAAGAAGAGTTCATTTCTAATTTCTTCCTCCTAATGTGTAGTTACAGCTTCACCTCTCTTTCACTTCAAGATCTAGGTTAAAGAAGTACCTCCTGTCTGGATATTGTCCTATTATATTAGAGAACAGCAATTATAGGTCACCACAGTAACTCTTTAGCCTTCTAAAGAACAATTAACATCACTTTCAAAGCCAGTCATCAACCCAGCCCAATGCTAGTAGTACCGAGGCGTGGAATCCACTCAGAGAAAAATATTGGACCTATGTGAGAACTAACACTCTGCTAACCCCCTACTAGACACCAACAGTGACAGGCTTGGGCTTCCCCTACACAGGGATAGAAGGAGGATTTGAATTCAATGCTCAGGTTTGAACTATCTCCCTAGACAGAAAAGACCCCTTTCTGCTGGGGTGCACAGTTGTACCCTAGATTCAGTACTTAGCACCCCTGAGTTGGTTGGCACTACTATCAGAGTGTTGCTAACAAAGCAATGTAATCATGCAAAAAATATTCCAAGAATGGGGCCAGAGAGATGCTCAGCCATTAAGATGCTTACCTCCAGAGCCAAAGGACCCAGGTTCAATTCTCCAGTACACAAGTAAGCCAGATGTAAAAAGTAGCACATGCATCTGGAGTTCTTGTGTGGTAGCTAGAGGCCCTGGTGTACCTATACTCTCTCTCTCGCTCTTTCTCTCTCTCTCTCTCTCTCTCTCTCTCTCTCTCTCTCTCTCTCTCTCTCTCTCGTTTACAAATAAATAAATAAAATCTTTTAAAAATAATTCCAACAGCAAAAGAGACAAAATAAATAATGAAATTATTCTATTATATTCCCCAATGCTACTTCCCGGAGATACTTATCACAGGCAGATTCTCAAATATTCTACAAATTATTTGTGAATGTACTCTGAGTTTCTTCCATTTAACTTGTTGAGAATTATCCCATATCAAGTGATTGCAAGTGTGAAGACATACACAGCATGTAGAAAAACACAGAAACATTCTTGGGCCATAATTGGGTATAAATTCATCTAGATGAGATCATTTGGCCAAATGCTGTACAGTTGTAACAAAATGATTGGGCTGCTTTGTTCCTGAGATAGTCTTTTGGGGATTTTACCAAGATTATGGTTCCATATGGATTGTACTTCCCTTCTGTGGTAGTTTTGAGTAAATGTCCCCAATAGAATTTATTATAATTGTGTTTATTAAATTGTTCAGTGTCTCCAGCCAGTTCTGGCTGGAGGAGGTGTGTTACCTTGGCCAGATCTTAGGGTTCAGCCCTAAGGTGTTTCTGGGGTGGTTCTGGAATTCTAGCTATACATATGCAAAAAGCAGTCTGAGCTCAAGTCTGAAGTTCCTCTTGTTTTGCTAGTTTTGGAGTGTGCTTGCTTGCTTCTGAAGGTTCTCTCTCTCTCTCTCTCTCTCTCTCTCTGTCTCTGTCTCTCTCTCTCTCTCTCTCTCTCTCTCTCTCTCTCTGCTTGCTTCTGTGAAAGGGGGCCAGCCTTTTTCCTTAACTTCCCCTCGGTCTGTTCCTTCAATAAATACTTTCCTCCCCAAAATTGTGCCTGGTTTGTAGATTCATCCTAGCAATGTGTGGCTGACTATGACACCTTCCTTGAAGAAATTAGACATGAGCATGGGACTTACTTTGGCCCCAAACTACTAGAAACAGCATGTTCCATGTCTTTCTCATCACAAGGAAAAGCTAAATTCTATTAACAGCTGTTCCATTATGACCTCAAGTGAGAGAACAGCATGGAGTCTTACTCTTCTGCTAATATGAGAAGGACATGTAGAAATCAGAAAACAAACCTGTCCAGAAGAAGAAGGGCTGCATGGGAAGAGGAAGGGGACTAGTGTGTGGAGGGAGAAAATGAGAGGACTGTGGGAGGTAAATATCAGCAAAGTAAATTATACACATGTATAAATGTCACAAGCCATTCTCACACAAGTGACATAGGCAAATAAAATAAGTCGGATGTAATATGTAAGGTAATGCACCTTTCTAGGTTTTCTTTCAGAATTTAAGGTTATTGGCTTGTACAGCAAACTTAACTCATGTTGATTATGGCACTTATATTCTCATAACAAGTATATGGTTGAGCATGTCGATGGCTTAGAAATAGTCTTAAAAAGTTCAAACTGTGGCTGCTTATTTTCAGTTATACGAAGTAGTTACTATACATTTTATTTCACATTGAAATGGGCAGATCTGATCTTGCTTTTATACATTTCAATAAGATATTCACATGATCATAGGCAGAAACCAGTTGTACTAAGAAATCTAATTAGGGCTAGGGTTGTAGTTCAGTTGGCAAAGTACTTTCTTCTCAAGTGTGATGACCCAAGTGTATGTAAAAGCCAGGCATGAAAATACAAGCCCGCAATTTCAGGTCTGAGGAGGAAGAGACATGAGAATCCCTGGGACTTGTATTCAATGACTACAGAGTGTCTTTGTTCTTGAGACAAAACCTCCTTAATAAAGCATCTTATGCAAGAAAATGGTTTATTTTCAGCACATGGTTTCAAAGATGGGGAAAACATAGCAGGAGCAACAAGTGGCATCAGATCTTCACAGCAGCTGGAGGGAAAAGAAATTGAGTGTGCTGAGTATGGGAATCAAGGCCGGCCTCTGTGATGTAACTCCTACAGTAAGGATCCACCTCCCAAAGGCTCCACAACCTTCCCAAACTGAGCGCACAGTGCAGAGCCACACACTCAAAATATGAATCAATGAGGGATGTTCCAACTACAATCCACCAGTTACTCGTGCTGTTTACTAAGTAAAACCTCTCTTTGTGACACAAGTTTCATTATGTGAAGTCATTCTAAAGCCATTAAATTTGGTGCTACTCAGTGACCCATGAAGTTCAGCCAAAGGATTCAAGAGGTTGTTTCTATTTTTTGTGGAATCATATCCAGCAATATGAAAGCAAGCTGTTGTCCATAGGAACTGTTATCGGTTACTTCCTTATGGCTGGGACACAAGACTCAAGCAGAAGCAGCTAAAGGAAGAAAGGGGTTTACTTTAGGCTGAAATTTTCAAGGGAAAAACTATCATAGAGGAGAAACCATGGCAGGAACAGACATCTGATGCCACATTGTCAGTGCTGAGATGTAGCATTTTATGGTGTGCCCCCAGAGACACAGTTCTCCCAGCAAGGCTCCACCTCCTAAGGACCCTCAAGCTTGCCAAACAGCACCAGCACATGAAATTTTGTGTTGACATTTTACATTCAAACCACCAGAACATCCTTATAAACTAGAGATTAGGAAAGGTTTATTTAACCATGTCCAATAATTCATTTTCAGATGAGTCCATGTCTTCTTCTATATTTAATATATTTCTGATTTCACATTTAGAACATTAACACAGAAACATAGCCAATTAATATTCATATATTCTCTTTACTATAAAAAATCTTAACATTTCTTTTTTCTATTGAATGCTTAGTGAAAGTTAATCAAATTGTAATGTACTACCTGCTCTATGAAGTGGGGAGAGACGCCTAGATATTATCAAGCATATATGATAAAAGAAAGCATGTTCCAGATTGTTTTTATACCAGGTTCTACTATAATCATTTCCTTCTTTGCATTATGTAAATTTTAAAGAGCATAGATGTTTTAATATGTCAAAAGAAACACCCTTAAGGTTGTTGTTTCGTACATGAGATTCATCATACATTATAAAATTGGGACAAACACTTGTCATTTAGATCTATCTAGGAACATATAAATCAGCAATAAAATTTTACTGGAATGACATAAGTGCCAATGGAATTGCTATGGAGATTTTATTTCTGAATAAATAGGACAACATAATATGTCAATCATCCCACTCACTTTTATGCTGTGATACTTTCTCAGTTTCTTTCCTACACAGAACCTCATCCACCCCAAATGATATGTAATGTATCTTATCCAAAACTGAGAACAATTCTTAAACTAATTCACTGTGTTCCTATCTTTGTTTAAATTTTTTTTTCTGATCCAAGTACATAAGATCCTAGGGCAAATATCTTAGAACCAGAACATATGCCATGATCAGCTGATCCTTGTTGAGAGCAGCATACTCTTGTTTTATGGAATTTCCTAATCATTTTTATTGCTTGTTTATGACTTTTGTGCATGTTGGATAGTCTCTTTTATAATTGCAGAAATGGTAGCTTGATCTTTCTCAGGATACCATGTGTCCCACATCTTCTGTCCCCACAAGAGCCACCTTGACATTCACGTGTCATTAGAAACTCCTCAAAACCAACTTTTTTTATGTCCTTTGGGTTAAGTTGAGAAAGAAAATTGTTTGGATGACACTTTTTTTTGCATGGACAACAGATTTGAAGTAAGGTTTATTTCTTGGATGATCTTTAACAGGTTAACGTGGTAAGATCTGATACAGACAAACAAATTGCAGTTTGGTCGGGGGTAAAAGGGAGACCTTCTTCAAAAGTCTCATCTTTGTTTAATTAAATAATTAATTAATTGGTTTTTTTTTTTTTTTTTGGTCTTTTAAGGTAAGGTCTCACTCTAGCCTAGGCTGACTTTGAATTCACTGTGTAGTCTCAGGGTGGCCTTGAACTCAGGCAAACCTCCGACTTTTGCCTCCCAAATGCTGGTATTAAAAGCATGCGTTACCACCATGCCCAGCTTCAAAGTCTCTTCTCTTGTTGCCATCTGCTAATTCAGCTTTTAAGCATCCAAGCCTGGGAAAGATGTACAGATGATGCTTAACTTTAAATTGTAAACTCACAAAGAGAAGTCTCTGTACAAACATGCATGAAATGACACAATTCTCAGGGTTAAAGCAGTTCATATAAGGCACTTTAAGATTGGACTGTTCTTCATATTCAGTTTCAATTGCATATGTATTTTATTTAATGTAAATAAGGACTAGAGCACACAGATAAATTAGCAAGTATTTTTTTATCAGATGCAACTTTATTTTAGGACTCTAGTTTATGCTAAGAAAAAAATAAAAAGCTGTCCCTATATAGTTTGCTTACAAAAACAACCATGGAACATCTTAGACAGTTTTAAAAAATGTTTTAGTAATGGTTCCCTTTACATTTTCTAAACATCGATTTTTGCACAAATTTAACTTGAAGTGGGTATATTCATTTGATAAAAAAATTTTTCTATCACTTACATACCTAGACATGTTTATTTATCCCAATGACACATTGGTCATGTTACTATTGTTCCAAAAACAAATATTGGTTTGTTAAATATTAGATCAGAACAATAAGAATATGGTGTATTGGGATTTCCTTTCCAACTTTCAAAATATTATTCAGTTATTTCTTGGTTTTGTAATAGTGTACTTTAATTAAATTAGTAATATTTTGGGAATTAAAGCTGCTTTCTTCTCAATTTATAGAAAGTATGGCCTATAAATGTGAGTTAGAAAGATGTTGGATCTGGGGAAATTTGCTAAGTAGGTAAAGCACTAGCCACAGAACGTGAGTACTTGAGTTCAGATCCCCAGATGTCAGGTAAAAGTCAGATGAGGTGGTGAATTTACAGTGAGACAAGTGAATATCCCAAAAGATAGTCTCACAATCACAGCAGTGAACAAGGAGGAACCCTTCTCAAATAAGATGGAAGTCCAAGACAAACACCGGAAACTGTCCTCTGAACTCCCGCACACAGATTCGAATATATGTGCACATGCAGGAACACACACACACACACACACACACACACACACACACACACACACACAAGCTCTAAGAAAGTAATAATAAATATGAATTTATAACAATGTACATGTAAAATAGAAAGGATTTTATAACTTTTAATTTGCACACATTTCTACTTTGAAAATTCAGAATGACTTCAACATTAGTTTCTGCTTTAAAAAAATCAGAGGAAAAGTAATTGCTTATGAGTAAATGTAGAGTTGAGTTTTAAGTAGCTGTTAAGAGACTCATGGATATCTTTGGTTATCCCAATGACCATATGACCTTTTGGTATAATTCAATATCTTCAGCATTGAATTAAAACAATGTAAATTTTCGTGCACATTAAATATTTCTCCTGTAAAACAACTGGAGAAAAATGTTTAATAAACTTGCTTCCTATGACTTTCCTCAGTGCTTTCTAGAAGCTGCCTATATTCATATAAAATGATGGGAAGACTTTGGCATTTCTACCACACAGGCTATAACTGATGAGCCATTTTTTTATTGAATATTATAACCAAAATTGACCTTAGTGGGTGAGAGAGCTTTGAAGAGAGACCAAGCCTTCCCAACTGTAAAACACTGAACTTTCAGACATCTATGGAGCTGCTTCATCCTCTTCTTCCTTAGGATCTCTGTAAAAAAATTAGTTGAAATATAGTTTTATGAAAATAAAATCAAAGTATCTTAAAATTTGTCACAGGTAAAAGTAAGTGAGTATTATGAAATAATCTAGTAAGTATTGTGTGCCTGAAACTATATATTTCTTGCAAAATTTCTTAGTCAGGAAGTATTGTTCATTGAAACTAGCAAAAGTGGAGTGCTCAGGTTTTTCACAGCACTCAAACGTTACATCCTGTAACATTATAGTTTTTCTTTGAAACTCATGGGGTTGACACATTGAATGCCCTGTTCTCTATTCTTCTCTGCAAAGTTAGTTTTTAATGGACACATTCCAACATACCTACTCTATTTTCAGTTGTTATTTCATATGACATAATATACAGATTGTGTGAAACTAGATCACACATCGCCCCAGAGGATCACACTGAGACTACTGTAAAAGTCATATAAAAATATATGTAAATATAGTACCCTTCTGAGAAACAGCTCATGTGTGTAGAATTTCTCAGTATTTGGGTGTTAAGACAATCTGATCCTAGTTTAATTATAGAGTGTAACATGTAACTTATTATGCTGCCCCCAAGAGACCCTAAGTGATTTTCCCAATATGTTCAGGTGTTGAATGCCCTGCTCCCTAACCCAATATGATTCACCCCTGAAAAAACTTCCATCACCATCAGAAATCAACTTGACTCTGTTTTCACTAAGATGTTAAGAAAGTTGACCACTAGTTAGTTTAATCAATAACAGAGGGATTAATCATCAATTGAACATATGGAAGATTCAGTATTTGTTTCTAACATAAAATGTAGATAATCAAGGCAATTTATTTTTTTGGAAACCTTATTATAGTACGTTAATTTCATCCTACCTTGTACCTACTAAGGAAAAAATGCAAGCAAAAGAAATTCCAGGAACAAAATGCAGAATCTTCATCATCAAACTTAGATTTGTTTCCCATTTAATTGAAAAAATATATTTTTCACTTGGCTGGGAATATTGCTTTGTGGTCTAGATCTCACTCAGCATATGGAAAGTTTTGAGTTCAATCTCACTACCAGAAAAACAAATTTCATACATTGCATTTATTTAGCTAATTAGTAGCTCGTGTGAAAAGCCCAGTAGCTAAGCTAATAGGAAGTTAGCACATAATGGGAAGAAGAAATTTTACACTATCATTATAACACAAGACTGCCTGGGAAAGAATTGTCAGGAGTCAGGAAGGTAAATTTCCTGCCAAAAACTGTCCAGTTGGTGCTAATGAAGTGTATGAGCCAGGTGAAACATACAAGCCAGCCAAAGACCAGTACATCCAAGAACTGCTTCGACCCAGTCATGGAAAGAGGGAGGCAGAGAGATGGGGGAAGACAGAAAAGATGCTGGTTAGGGACAGTGACCCCATAGGGAGAATAAAAGTAGACATATACACATAGAAGAGGGCTGTGTAGTCAAAGTCCTCATCTATTCCCAGAGAAACAGAAACAAATGTCGGTGAAGCCAGTCATGCTTTCTGGGAGTTATATTACTTTGTCCTCATCTTAAGAAAATGGTAGTTACAGAATAGATTTGTTGGTGGTGAGGAAGTTCCGTACCATATGCAATATTGCAAAGAGCCCTGATCCTTACATCTCTACCCTTTTACTTTTGCCCTTTCCAGAGGCAATTTGGAGCATATAACCCAAAGCTAAAGTCCATTTTGCATTCTTATGAATTTTGCCTGGCCTAATAACTAATTTTGGTCCAAAATAACTTATTTTGCAGCAGAAGTGATGGGGTTTAGGTTCCAAGTGTAGTCCTCAAAAGGCTTCGCTTGCCTCTGTTCATTCTCTTGGAAACCTAGTAAGTCACTATGAGAACAAGCTTGGCAGAAAGATAAGTAAACTCATAGAAGAGACCAGCAGCCCCAGGCAAGCCTGTCCCAGATCAACCTGTTCCTAGCTGATAGACAGCTTTTAGGAAACATGGTTAAACTGAACCCAGCCCATATTAGTGACCATCAGGATTATATGCTAAAAAGAGAGAGAAAGAGATGATTGTGTTTTAAGCTGTTAAGTTTCATGCTTTTCTTTTCACATGGCAAAAGCTAACTGATGCAGAAATAATTGGTTTCTAGAATTGAGGGGCTGCCATAACAAAACTCTAAAATAAATGCCATTGGCAGTGAGCACTGAGCAGAGGAGGGGAAAATGGCAAACAAAATCTTAGCAAATGCTGGCAGAAAATAAAGCAAATTGTTATTGGAGGTTGGAAAAGCGGTGATCTGTGTTTCTTAGATGAAAACAATTAGTAAAACCTGTGCCTATAGGAACTTGAAGGACAGCCAACTTATAAAATGAACCTTTGAGTTTTGGCTAAAGAGACCTCCACAGAATGTTGAAATGTCAGATGGCTGGTCTTAGCTGCATATAGGTATAAGAAGACAGAGATGGTCTAAATAAAGAACTGGCCAGCTTGCAAAGAGAATTTTGAGAGAATACAGAGGGTACAGAAATTTCTGGGTCGGAAAATAAAATTGTTTCTTATCTTTCATATTCCCAGTCACAAAAGTTCTCTAAGTAAGATGAGGCCTGAAAGAAGATGATAATTTAAGACTACAGCTCAGCAATCTCTTGTTGAAAAATCTAAAACAAATCATATATCATCTAATAATCTATCTCCAATAGAAACACATGGCTTCTCTGCTTCCTGAGTAAGGTCCTACAGAGGCCCAGTCATAGTGTGACAAGAAGGCTATGTTGAAAGGCATGACTTAGTGACAACCATGGATACCGCAGAACAAAAAGAGGCCTAAATCTCCAGTGACTTAAAGGACATTGCAAACATTGGTGTATGATCAACCTGACTTTAAAATAAATGATTCTACTCAATTTACAGAAAGGCTTCTGGGCTTTCAACTTTGATGATCAGGAAACAGGCTCGGAAAGTTTTTCAAAAAGCCACCAAAGGAAATAGTCAAGGAAAGAAGAGTTAGAGTCCAGAGACGCAAGGTTGGAGTGCATACCTGTGACCAAAAGCAATGAGAGCACAAGTTTGTCTTAAATGAACAATATTTTCTACCACCAAAGAGGGAGGCCTGACATTTCTCTTCCAGATTTAAAGTTACTATGAACCAGTCACTTTTAAGTATTTATTAGTGTTTTCTCTGTCGAATGTTCAGAACTCACTCTATCCCTGTATTATGACATTGTATGTGAGATTCAGGTGAGACAAATAACTTTCATCTCATTTCATGAATCACTCAAGCAATATATAGATATAGTGATTCATGAAATAATATATAGTATATATAATATTATATATTATAATATATATACTTCTGATAAGTATATATAATATATTATATTATATATAATATGTATACATATTATATATACTTATGATAAGTCTTACATGGACTGTACATGAATAACTGAATTCTAGAATTGAAGCCAGGCATCATTTGTAAATCTCTTCAGAATCCTGGGAAAGGAAGGCTACGCTCTGCATGGATAAGAATGTGCAAATTGTGGACATTGATAGATCATATGAAATTGGCCATAATTCTTTCTTCTCCTTTGCATCTATGGTCATCTTTTAGCTTTTTAGTAAAAGATAAATTCTAGACCCTCAGATAGCCTTGTGACTTTCTATAGTCGGCAGAGTGAAGTAAAGATGATAAGGTACCAGTTACACGCTTAGAACTCAAGAAAGTTTAGTTTCCTGTTGATTCTCTTTGAACTCTGCTCAGTCACCAGATTGAAACTAAAATAGCTCATGTTGGAGAATGAGAGACCATACGAAACAACCATGAGCCACAATAGCCATGGCCGTTCTAGACCAGCTGCTGACCACAGCAGATACCAGCCTCAATCCAGCACAGTCCAGAAAAACTGACTGCTGACACATCAAATTGGAATCTAAATGGGCATCTGTAATAAGAAAACAAAGCACTTGGTTCTGATGTAGTTTTAGAGACAGTGAAAACTAACTTTGGGTGATTTCTTAAACATTTAGACTCTATTGTCCATACCAAAACTTTTGAGGAACGGACTTCTTAGCTGTTACACTAAACCCTTAGCATAATGACAATGAGTGCAGAAGAGGCACTCAAGGCACAAGTTGTTAGTAGTAGCTGTAGTAGTAGATTTTCTAAGGAGGAACCCTAGGCATAGTTCAGTATAATAATAAATTTTATTTGTTGTATATTTGATTTCTTTTAATTCGTCACTTTGCTAGGCACTTCACATATATTCCTTTTATTGTTCTCCACGTATTTTGACATAATCTGTGTTTTGACATAAGATTTGCAGTTTTGGGAACAAAATAATGGGGATGTCGAATGACTGCAAAGAAGCTTGTAAACAAGAAAGTGACCATGTCTAGGATTAAGAGACTTCATGTTAAACAATAGCCTCTGTGGCCTATTGAACCAGGATCCCAATTCTTCCCTCTCCTGAAGTTTTACGATTCATCCATTCCTTTTCCATGGACTCCTAGTATTGATGCATCCTTCCCAGCTGTAGACACTGGCTCTGGAAAAGAGCTGCCTTCACTCTCAGATGCAGAGCAACTACTATCTCTTCACTGGGGCTGCTGGAGAAACAAACACAAGTGTTCTGTGCCCCGGGGACTCAAGGCTTGTATATGCTCCACAGCAGTGCCTGGATGATCTGGAATTTAAGAGTCAAATGTTGAATGACATAACAGCACCAAAACATTCTATAGTATAAAATGTAATCTGATGGAGGAAGGCAGGAGATAAGTGAATTTCTTCCAGAAGAGGAGGAAACAACCCTGTCATATGTGGCTGCGATTAGAGGCTCAACATTGAACCATGCTGTTTGGGAAACCTATGAAAGAGGCCTGAGGTAAAGCTCTGATTGCCTGCTGTTGAGTGTGTCTTCAGAGATAGGTTAGCTCAGCAGGTGTGCAATGTTTAAACTTTATTTGCACCAAAGAAGTTTGATCTTCAACTGCTCCTAAGATCTTCCAAGCATATCAAATGTTCTTTTTTATATACAAAGCTTTGAGTTGTCTTTCTTTGTTTTGTTTTTAATACACTCACAATGTAGCACTGACTGGCTTAGAACGTGCTATGCAATCAAGGCAGTATCAGACTCATGACCCTCCTATGGCTGGCATAACATAAGTTACCCCCAGTGCCTGACAAGTCTTTTTTATCTGAAGTCTTGGACCATACCAGAGAGTATGTGGCTAGAGTGTAATTTATGATTAAAAACCTTGAGCCACATAGTTTCAGTTTAACCACTACAAGAAGAAGTCTGAGTGATTGAGAATCATGGACACTCCATGCTACATGATGAATCCCTAAGAAAATTTTCAATGTCGAGACTCAAGTGAGCTTCATTGGTTGACATGACTCTGTATGTATTGCCATCAATTGTTACAGAAACAATTCAGTGATGTCTATGCGCCTCAGTGAGGCGAATCAACTAGAAACTTGCATTTAGTTTTCGATTTTCTTTTTATGATTCTTCCCTCCCAGCCTTTCACTTCTGATGGCTTTAATCTTTTCTCTCTAGATAGTAAACAATTTCCTTAAGTATACTAAATCTTTTTGCATTCAGAGATTTCTAGGAAATCATTGAACTTGAGGATTGTCTTGGGGGCATTCTAATAATGATATTATTGGTCTCAGAAGTTCTTGGAAATCAGATGACCTTCCTGGAAATTTCAAGCTAGATTAGCAAATGCATTCTTTTGGCATGGTCACTAGATCATAACGGAAATAATACTATGACATCTTTCTAGGGAATCCCTTAAAGTGGTCCAAAGTATCTTTGCAACCAGATTCCTCTTTTTCTCACATAATATAAGTTTCACATATCAGTTCTGAAGTGAGTATATCCCTGGATTAAAGATTGTCCTAGGAGGGGCCAGGCTGCAGGCATGAAGGGAAAGACATATGGATATCCAAGGAACTTCTGGACTGCTGAGCAATCTCATTAGGGTGAAAGGCTTCCTTGAACTTTACTAAAGTGAATGCAATTCTGAACACTTGGATGATAAAAATTTGGCCATTCATTACTTTATGTAATAGATAAGACATTTCAAGGAAGAAAGGATTAAGCCACAGAGTCACTGCTTTGTTTTGGACTAGGAACAAGGAAGATAATGTTTCTTTTTGGAAAAAAATCTAAGGTTAATGTATCCTCTGATAGAAATGATACCTGTTCTTGCAGCTAAGAAGTTATAAACAGAAGATGGCAAACTGAGTAACAAGGTTCTCAACATTGTGATGGTATGAAGGATTTACACCATAGAAAACTGTCGGTATAAATAGAATAGGTGTCAGAATATACATGTTACCCATGAGGATTACAATTTATGTCTAGTCTGTTACATAACTATTTTGCTGTAAGAGGCAGCAGACAGGTTACCAGAGCAGTGCTTATCCTGGAAGGAGGCTTTGGTAGAGACTAGGCTGTGGCATCCTGTAGAGTGAGGTGATATCACAATAAACCCTGTGGTGGTTTGAATCAATTGTCTCCCATAAACTCCCAGTGTTCTGAATGCCTGCTCCCCAGCCAGTGGCAGTAAGGAGGTGGATCCTTACTGGTGGAGGTGTGTTTTGGGGGGTGGTCTTAGGGGTGTTATAACAGCTCCCTCTTACCAGAGATGGGCTCACTCTATTGCTGCTATTTTCCATCTGCTGTGACAGGAATGATAACCACCCTTTGCTCATGTCCTGCTTTCCCCTGCCATCATGACGCTTCCTCTTGAGACTGGAAGTCAAAATAAAGCTTTTCCTCCCATAGGCTGATTTTGGTTGGGTATTTTGTCCTCGAAATGTGAAGGTAATGACAATAAACTGTTTAAGATGTAAATAACATGAAAATGCATTTAATGCACTTAAACTAGTAAACATCATAACTTTGACAACATACCTCACTGAGGTGTGTTGTTTTCTTTCTTGATCATATGACCATCTGGAAGCTCTAACTTGTTGCTAATGCCCAGCATTTTGAGACATCAGATGATCACTTATTACTATCCCAAGAAAAGATAAAAATTAAAAATCATATATGGTTACTCTGAATGCTGGAGACATGCCATATTCTGTTTTGATAGCCCTGGAGATATATGTTAGTACGTTTCCACTATGCCATTGTAAAGTCACAAATTGTAAGTTCTACCATCACGAGTTGAAGACTGTCTGTGTGTATATTTCAGTAAAAAGATGATATGTATGAATGTAAGTTGTGTGCTGACCACCTGTAGCATTATTGCGTTCTAAGTTATTATAATAGCATCCTATATGCTCAGACCTCACAGAATTGGCTCCTCCACAGCAGAACCTCAGACATGCAATGGATCTATTCCAAAACCTCTATGCCTTCACGTCTTTCTCCAAGTGAATTCTGAAGATCTTGCTGTGACTTACAAGGGTCTATATGATCAAACTCCCTTCTCCTCTCTGTCCCTTCCCCTTCTTCTGGATCATCTTAACTCTTCCTGTCCATTCTGCTTGCATGTCCTCACAGGCCCCCATCGTAGAATGCATTCTTCCTAGTCAGTGTCTGCTGATCCTTCTACCTGAGAGGCTCTCCCTTAGATACTTTCACAGCTCGTTTTATTTTAGTCTTTATCCAAATGTCACCTTATAAAGAGGATAAATATAGAGAACACTCTTTCTCTGCAGAGTTAAATTTCTCTCCCATTATCCTTTGTAATTTTCCTTAATATAACTTACTTTAATTATGTATTTATGGCTACAAAACTTTTTGTCAAGCTGAAACATGGTAGGTATATGTTTCATCAAATATCAATGTAGATGTGGCTACCGAGGGAGAACCACTGTGGTCGATAAAAAAGAAGCTATATTTAAATCTTTTTTTAACTAGTTAGATATCCTAATTCTCTGGGAGGCATGAGTTTGTCTCCCAGAGGTTTTATTTTTTTCCAATAATTTCTGGAAAGAACTCTCAGACATTGCCAATATCTAGCTAGGTGATAATGGTAAAGCCAGTTTCTTGGATTATATGCCAGTGAGAATCACAGGAATATTTCATGAACGCCTCAAAGCATTACATGCCCGTGACAAATGAGTCACTTAGTTCAGACCTAGGACAAGTATCATATACTAACTATTTTACTTTTACCAATACTGGGACATTTCTATTGTCCCTAAGGTGTTTCTTAATTTCCATAGTCAGCATCTTTGAAGGACCATGAAGTTCTTTGTGCCCAGAGTGAGAGAATTGGAAAACATTAACTGATAAGATTTGAGGGCTGGAGAGATGGCTCAGCAGTTAAGGCACCTGCCTGTAAAGCCTAAAGACCCAGGTTCAATTCCCCAGTACCCATGTAAAGCCATATGCACAAAGTTATGCATGCATCTGGAGTTTGCAGTGGCTAGAGGCCCTGGTATTCTCACCTTCTCTCTCTCTCTCTCTCTCTCTCTCTCTCTTTCTCTGTCTCTTTCTCTATCTTCCTTCTCTCTGCATGCAAATAAATAAATAACATAATTTTTTAAAAAGATTTGAGATGGAAGATGAGGCAGAAAATAAGAATTTGCACATTCAATTATTTTTTTAAAATCTTATTGGGCTGGAGAGATGGCTCAGCAGTTAAGGCACTTGCTTCTGGTGCCTAAGGCCCCAGGTTCAATTCCCCAGGACCCACATATGCCAGACCCGCAAGGTGGTGGCCCTGGTGTGCGCTCTCTCTCTCTCTCCCCTCTCTCTCTCTCTCTCTCTCTCTCTCTCTCTCTCTCTCTCTCTCTCTCTCTCTCTCTCTCTCTGTATCTCTCTGCTTGAAATGAATAAATAAAATATTAAAAAATTTTATTGATAGCTTCCATACTTATAGACATATACCTTTATGATTCCCTCCCGGCCCTCTCTCATATCTCTCCCCCTCTCAATCAGTCTATTTTGTTTTGTGTCATCATCTTTTCCTCCCATTATGTGTAGGTATTTTCAGGCACTTCGAGGTCGTGAATATGAAGGCCATTTTGTGTCTGGAAGTCTGTGTTGTAAGCAATCCAATCCTTCCTCTTTTTATCTAGTTAGGGTCTCGCTGTAGTCCAGGCTGACCTGGAATTCACTATTTAGTCTCAGGGTGGCCTCGAACTCACGCCGATCCTCCTACCTCTGTCTCCCAAGTGCTGGGATTAAAGTGATGCGCCACCATGCCCAGCTCAATCCTTCCTTTCTTGACTGAAACAGTCAGTAATGATATTTACACTTCTTTAAACTATACCAATGAAAACTATAGCAAGAAAATTTCTGGGAAAGAAGAAATGAAGAATAATACTTAGTAGATTAAAGAGAATTTCAAAGAATAAAGGACAAAATACATAGATTGAGTCTGAAACACAGATTTCAACTACCACGAGAATAAAAATTATAAGGATCATCAGAGAGTTGTCACCAAAAGATCTGGAATAGGTTCAAACAGAAGCTGTTCTGGCTGCACAAGAAATTAAAGCACGTCCTTTGGTAGATTGATTAATATTCTGTTAATTACTTACAAAGATAGTAGCACAATAATTTTAAATCAATTCAGGGAAATTAAGAGAGTATTTAAAAATGGGAAGAGGGGGTGTTTCTAATATTTGTAACTAAATTACTTAAATATCAGAGTTTACTGTTAACACAATCCAGTCACTCTCTTTGCACATTTATTGACAATTTAATGTTACAAATGGCATGACACAAAATGCAGAATATGTTAATTTATTAATAGTTAAGCTTGAAACAACTATTTAGAGAGGTATAACACATTTACCAAGAGACACCTAATTAAAAAAATAATTTCATGCTTATCTAAACATTTATAGGCTTGTGCACTCCTTGAGCTTGTTAACATGTCAGAATGAAATGAGTGCTAGAGAAAAATAAAAGGGATGAACGCCCATTTTCATAAACCCTGGAAAGAATGAATAATGAAAGATAAAATATTGTGAAATCAGAGCATTTGAAGTTCCTAGCAAAACTGACTTTTAAAAGTCCTGAGGTAAAATTATGTTTACTGTTGCCACATAATCTAGTCCACTTATATAATAAAAATATATCTCTTCAAATGTAGAGATTTTACATAAAGAGATGTTATTTCAGCACCATGAATGCTGAATTTCCCAACTGTCATTCAGTCACTAAATAACTGTAAATAAAAAGAGCCAATTATCAAATATGGAACTCACTTTCTTCTCAAAGTAATTTTCCACCTTATTAGTTTTATATCACAAGCGATGCAGACCATGCTTCAAATGCTACATGCCATTTTGCAGTGTGCTCTAATAAAATGCAAACCACAAAGAATTCTTCAAATCTTGATGAATCTGCTTCCTACTTACGAACTGGAGTGGAGGCTTTGCTTCATTCATAGTCTATGTCCTACACTGTGTCATTAACAGAAAACAAAGCTGGGCAGTGCTCAATGCTAAATTGTAAATCTAAGCTTATGGAATTTGTCTGTAAATATTTGAGAATTATCCAAATAAGTACTATGAGGTAAAAATAACAAAACTCTCATTTGGAGTTTTCATCTGACTCCTGTGATCAATCAGTATCACCCATGACTGAATGTTACAGGCTGGTCTCTCCCATGTTTCTCATGTTCTGGACATGGAACAAATTTGACATTCTCAAGAGTATGGTGACTGGCTAAATCTGGAGCAATTTATAACCCCTCACCCCAGGGACTGATCCAGTATGCCCACTGAGGAGGATCTCCAGTGGATTGGGGACAGGGAGGAAGGAAATGGGGGTACCATCACAAGATTTGCTCATACAATGTATCTAATTATGTGTTGTGAGCCTTCCTGTGAGGTAAGGGGGCGGGGCGGCTCAGCCCCGTTCCCAGGCCAAGCCTTGCCACGCCCACCTCTGTTCGCTGCTCCACATGTCGTGCATTCCAGAGGATTTATTGACTCTGTTTGGAAATGGCTTGGTGCCTGGCATGCTTCCGTGTATTTTGGACCAATTATGAATGTGTACGTATGTGATGCTGATAGGCTATAGTTGGACTTAAAATTGCTGCACACCTGAGCGCAGGAGAAGAAGAAGAATGAAGAAGAGAGAAGAAAGAAGAATGAAGTAGCTACTAGTAACATTTATAACTTGCAAGGTTTCTTGAATAAAATGCTGCGGAGAAGAACTCTCGTGGTCGTGTCCTTTCTTGCTGGACGAGCAGGGACGCGACAGCTGGTGGCCCGTACGGGGACAAAGAAATATTCTCAAAAGTTCAGAACTTCGTATGCATCTCAAGGCAGTGCACTGGTAAGTCCCCAGGAACAGGGGATCCGCGATAAAAGCGGGGTTTAAATAAAGGTCCGCGACAAAAGCGGGGGCAGGGGGGGCAATATTTGCTCTCATCTATAGAGTAGGAGCAATTTTGCGACTGCAGCGCAAACTTCAATAAAACTAATAATTTTTGAGATGGGTGCTGCTCACACACGCCCAATTTTCCTGGCTCTTAATGAGCTGTTATTATCCAAAGGTCTGAAAATAAGGAAACAAACTGTAAAGGCTTTTTTAAATGAAAGTGACTT